>VZRO01008453.1:22011-73752 GCA_013397915.1 Daphoenositta chrysoptera | reverse complement strand
GAGCTGCGGCTGGAAGCCGGCCTGGGCGGGCTCTGCGGGGGACGGCAGAGAGAAACGGGGTGGAGAAGGCTGGGAAACGACTCTGAGATCATCGAGCCCAGCCGGTGACCGAACATCACTATGGCAGTTACGGCATGACATTGAGTGCCACGTCCAGTCTTTTCTTAAACACCTTCAGGGACAGTGAGTCCACCACTTCCCTAGGCAGCCCCTTCCAAGGTCTAAGCACCCTTTCTGTGAAGAAAATCCCTCTAATGTCCAACCTAAATCTTCCCTGGCAGAGCTTGAGGCCATTTGTCCCTTTTCTGGTTAAGGGAGAAGAGACCGACCCCCACCTGGCCACAAGCTCCTTTCAGGCCGTTGTAGAGAGCAGTGAGGTCCCCCCGAGACTCTTTTTCTCCAGGCTGAAAACCTCCAGCTCCCTCAGCTGATTCTCACAGGACCAACGCTCCAGACCGTTCAGCAGCTCCATCACCCTTCTCCGCACACGCTCCGGCNGACAGTGAGTCCACCACTTCCCTAGGCAGCCCATTCCAAGGTCTAAGCACCCTTTCTGTGAAGAAAATCCCTCTAATGTCCAACCTAAATCTTCCCTGGCAGAGCTTGAGGCCATTTGTCCCTTTTCTGGTTAAGGGAGAAGAGACCGACCCCCACCTGGCCACAAGCTCCTTTCAGGCCGTTGTAGAGAGCAGTGAGGTCCCCCCGAGACTCTTTTTCTCCAGGCTGAAAACCTCCAGCTCCCTCAGCTGATTCTCACAGGACCAACGCTCCAGACCGTTCAGCAGCTCCATCACCCTTCTCCGCACACGCTCCGGCGCCACAATGTCCTTCCCAAAGAGTGAACAGGTCATTGAACTCACCCGTGCCAAGTACAGGGGAGCAGCCACTGCCAGACACTCTGTCTGTGGTGACAGAGGCCAGGGTGCCATTGGCCTTCTTGGCCACCCAGGCACATGCTGCCTCATGTTCTGCTGCTGTCAACCAGCACCGCCAGGTCCCCCTCCAGTGGGCCACTTTCCAGCCACATTTCCTCCAGCCTGTGGCACTGCATGGGGTTGTTGTGGCAAAGTGTAGGACCCAGCACTCAACACTCGCACCCAACTTTGTGTCCTGTGGATTTACAAAGGGTAGACTCAATCCCCTCATCCAGATCGTCCAGTAGCACTGCCGCTGTAACCTCTAAACGACTAAACCGTATCACCCAGAGCCAGATCCAGATGCCTCTTGATTCCACCACCTCCCTGGGCAACCTATTCCAATGCCTGAGCACCCTACCAGTAAAACAATTTTCTAATATCCAATCTGAATCTCTCCTGTCTCAGTTTAAGGACATTTCCCCTAGTCCTCTCAGTGCAGGCGTGGGAGGAGAGACCAGTTCCTACCTCACTACAACCTCCTTTGAGGTAGTTTTAGAAAGTAATGAGGTCCACCCTGGACCACCTCTTCTCTAGACTAAACAAACCCAGCTTCCTCAGCCATTCGTCCTAAGACATGTTTCCAGCCCCTTCACATGCCTTGTTGCCCTTCTCTGGACATGCTCCAGCACCTCAATGTCCTTGAATGATTTGGGTTGGAAAGGACAACGTCCTTAAATGAGTTAGGTTGGAAGGGACCTTGAAAGTTCACCTAACTTCAACACTCATGCCATGGGCAGGGACACCTTCCACTAGACCACGTTGCTCAGAGCCCCATCCAAGCTGGCCTTAAGCACTTCCAGGGTTGGGACATCCACAGCTTGTCTGGGCAATCTGCCCCACTGCTTCACCACCCTGACAGTAAAGACTTTTTTCCTGATATTTAATCTAAACCTATGGTTCTTGCCACCCTGAGATGTCAGGGTAGCTGAGCTGTGCTCCTGGTGTGGGTGCCTGGTGTGTGCCCCACGGTGGGCACCGAGTGCATCAAACTGACCCAGTCATGTAAAGCTGCAGAGCCCAGCCATCAGGGCCCACGGCACAAGCCATGGAGTCCCAGGGCTGCAGAGGAGGAAAGGGGCTCTAGGGGATGGAACCTGAGCAGGGTCACCCAGATCTGGTAGCCAACACCCATGTTCCCTCAGGGTTTGGGTATTACCAGGAGTGGAGAACCCCCAGCCTCTATAGGCAAGAATGTGCCAGAGTTTTACCATTCTTTAAAGCAAAATAAGCTTTTTCTCATGTTTAAATTTATTGTAGTTTGTGCCCACGTGATCCTGAGTAAGAGGAACTGAGTCAGAGCATCATTTACTTCCCCCATCCTTCTTTTCAGCAGACTCTCCTCTTAGTCTCTTGTTTCCTTCAAAATCTTTTGTTCAAGGTCGCTGATGCCTTAGTGAAGACAAATTTAGCTCTAGAAAGCCTCCCTGCTGTCACTTGAATTTCTGTTTGCGCCTCAGGATGGAAGACAGCAAATGATCTCGTTCCTCGCATGAGCATTTTATGGATTTAATTTTGTCTCAGTGAGCTCGAATGAGGAGCTAGCCCAGTGCCTTACCAGAGTTGTAAAGGTGCATCCTGTACAACTGTTTCTCTGCCAATTGCTCTATGGATAACGACAGAGAAGACTCCCCAGGCCTGGATGAATGTGGGCTCAGTGGCACACTGGGCTGGAAAGCCCCAGACCTTTTGGGCAGCCAACATTTTGACACGCCAACACATACCACCCCTCCTAACTCCTCCAGCACTGCCACGGAGCCTGGCTGGCCTGTAACCAGCATGATTCGTGCTGTGATTCATGCCTGGCACTGAGTTTCTCAGGACTTCCCTGAGTTATCAGGAGTATGAAGAGCCCAGCGGGTCAGTGGTGAACGTGGTGGACGTGTGCAGCTGCTGGCAGGCTCCTTGTGTGCTCATTGCCCCCACTTGCTTTCACTCTGTCCCTTTGGAAAGCTCTTCAAGATTGACATATTTCACAGTGTCCAACCCTCTCAGAGATCTCAGAGGTTGGCAGGCATGATTTATAGCTGTCATGTGTTGTCAGCTAGAGAGCAGAAAAAAATACACCCACCACGCCTATCTACACTGGCATTTTTTTGCAATAGCTGTGACTGTGTGTGTCAGGTTTCTTACACTGTGATATTTAAATGTCTACATTCTGGTACAGGAACAAAGCCGCATTATTGCTTAGCCATATTTTAATTTAATGAGTTGGATGCTTGAAATTAAAACTCCAACCAGCTTTTAATGTTAACTTCTTAACAAGGAGTTACACCTACTTCTTCTAAGGTCTTACGTACTAGCTAGGATAAATCTTGCTCTAAAAAGAATTGCTGTTGCCATTTATGGTTTTGTTTACAAAGCTCTAATTACAAAGTGCTTTGAGGAAATAAAAAATATGCTTCTAACTTGAATTTTTTTATTGATGAGCTCTTACACTCTTGATATTTATCGCTGTAATTGTAAATTCAAATATGAAGTTGTGGAATTTGATAATTTACCAGAAAAGACTGCAATGTGGCACTTTCAGTAAGTTAATGCTAAAACCAGAATTAGGAGTCATAGGTTATTTCCACATGCCCTGTGTCCCTGTACAGCCATCTTCACCTGGGGCAGTGGTGCACAAAATAAAGTTTCTGCAAGGCGGAAGAGACTGGCAAAGCAGTGGGAGAGCTAGCCATTGCAAAGAGTCATACACAGCTCCCTATACTTCCATTATTTTTGTGCCAAGGTTACCTAGTCCATTTATACTACAAGCCCCTTCGTCCCTTTCCTTTCCTGACTCTTGATACTGTCATTCCAACGCTTCCTGGCTTAGAAAACACAGTTTTAAACTATTTTTCCAAACCACAAAGACATGACACCTAAAAATTTCTTGAAAACTTTTAACCACCATTTAATCTGCAGCTTTTGAATAACATATCATTAATGGACCCATTAGATGAATGAAGAGAGAGCACCTGAAAGTCTGTCTCAGTATTATTGTTATTATCTGAATAAGCATAATGTAGGTGCCAGAGAGTAGAAGAGCTACTTTTGGCTGTTGTGTGGGTGCTGAATTTTAAAGATTCCAGGACCCTTTCTTATTCTCAAATAAAGAACATTTCAAGGGAGGAATAATGATATAACAAATTATGTTTGGGATAATTGTATCATCATTTTACTGAGGGCTGCCAATGACTAATCCCCTATCTTGGAAATATCGGTATATACCAGTTAAATGGGGAAGGAAAGCAGATAGTTCTACCTTCCACCACATTCTTGAAAGTCATCGCTAGTTTTATTATTTTAAAAAGCTGAAGACATCACCTACCATTTATGATAAATGAGAAAACTGACTGTGTACAACATGTAGGGACAGATATACTACTGCTAATATGTGGTAGAATACTCCAGGTACTGAGAACCTTCAAAAGTTTAGGTAGTATTAGCCAAACTAAGGTGCCAGTGTTAATGTGTTATTTTGAGTACATTGCCTTCCTAAAATGACATCTCCATCAATGTATGTTTTGGCCCTCCAGCAAAGCTGTATAAGATATATTCCGTGTTAGCTGCTTTTAGTAGATGTTAAAAACAAAGAGCGTCAATTAATAAATAGAAGTTCAGAAGGCAGAAAAGGATATTTTCCTAATATTGACATCTTACTGAGTACCTTTATTTTGTTTTCTTTTGGAAATTGAATGAAATACATGAAAAAGTGTAGGAGAGTTTATATACCTGACTCCAGTCCTGAGCACCGAAGTCAGTGAGTGAATGCTGCTGATTTCTGTGGTTAGCTACCAGTCACCCAACTCGAGGTGTTAGTAATCCTGCTGAGCTGGTGAGGCTCTAGTCATGCTTAATGTCAGTGAGTAATTAAAAAAGTCATGGCCCTAAATAAAGCTAAATTTGGAAATTCCTCAGGTGATGGGTCTTGGAGGCCAACTATAACATTGCAGTAATGACATTGGTATGTGGATATATCAAAATATGAATTTATGTGAACTATATAAACATGCGTCTTGACATAAAAAAGAAATTCTTGAAACAATCATTCACTGGAACAATGTTTCCAGGGACATGGAGGAGTGGCCATGAGTGCATCACTGGAGGTTTTCAAGATGCAATTGAACAGGCTGCTAAATGATTTCACCTAGGCTCCCCTTCTCATGAAAGGTTGGACCAGATGATCTCTGGATTTCTTTTCCAACCTGGGCTATTCTATACTTACTACAAGGTCTATAGTGAATGTATGTAAAATGTAGAACTGCAGTATAAAAGTATGTCAGCTTAAAACCAGTTTTGAACATACATCATCTTAAAATGTTTTATAATTGTCCCCCTTGCCCTGATGGGGATCAGTACAGACTGATACTTTAAATCAAAGATATGTTGAGTACAGTGACATGAGAAAGGAGAGATGGGAGGGAAGAGAAGGGAAGGAGGAGGTTTCAGCTCTCTCATGCTTGAGTTGCCATGCCCAAACAAGGCATAGGGTAAAGGAGCTGCTCCTGCTTCAGGGCCCCAAATCACTAAAAAAAAGGCTGTGATTTTCCACCTTCATCTTCTCCTGACATGTTCGCAATGACAGTTAGGAAAGCTCTCAAAATGGAACTCAATTATTTTGAGTTAACCTGAAAATTTCTTCTGAGTTGTTGAATTAGATGGGTAATTGGAGTTCAGTGATATCCCAGACATGACAGAAGTAGCAAGACTGGAGCTGAGATAACTGCATATACCTGAGCAGACTCTTACCCAAAATTCAGGGACTATCAATATATTTCCATCAGGAGAGGAAACAAATGGCAGGGTTGTTTATTACTTTGATAATGTGCTTACTACAAGAAATTACAAAAGGCTGCCGTTTTAAGACATGAACATTCAAACAACAGCACAATGTGCTGGTTTATGGAGACAGATCTCCTTTAGTCAGTGCTTTGCCCAAAAATATCTGTTAACTTTTGATCAAGGTTACGTTATTCACAAGCAGGGCCATGAAAATCATCATAGGACTTGGACACCTCTCTTATGGAGAAAGGCTGAGAGAATTGAGGATTTTCATCCTGAAAAAGAGAAAGGTCGGTGACCTTATTTCAGCCTTTTCATATGTAAAGAGGGCTTACAAGAAAGATGGAGAGAGACTTTTTACCAAGGCTTGTAGTGTCAGGACAAGGAGCAAAAGTTTTAAACTGAAAGAAGGTTGATTTAGATTGGCTATAAAAAAATTTTTTTTACAATGAGGGTGGTGAGATACAGGAACAGGTTGTCCAGATAAAGTGTGGATTCTCCAGCATTGGAAGTGTTCAAGGTCAGGCTGGATGGGGCTTTGAGCAACCTGGGCTAGTAAAAGATGTCCTGGCCTATGGCAGGGGAGTTGAATTAGATGATCTTTAAAGGTCCTTTCCAACCCAAACCATTCTTTAGTTCTGTGGTTCTGCAATGCTGTGACTGTCCAGAAGATCACTGCTGTTCTTTTTGTTTCATTCTGTATTGTTTCTCCAGCATGTCTCATTCTGCCAGGCACACACCTCCCTGGAACACTACCTAGTGAAACCCTTATCTGTATTTGGTTTATATTTCCCAGCATTTTCACGTTTGTTTGTTTGTTTTGCATTGTGATATGTATGTGTTTTGATTGGAGGTGGCATGGTTTCAGCCATTTGATTTCTTAAGGGAGCTCTGTGGTTCTTTAGGGGAGCTCTATAGTTTCTTACAGTTATCACAAAGGAAAGATAACAGTTGTATGTTGCAAGTTCAGTGACATTTAATTAAGTCCACAATGTGTTGTGGAAGACCTGGGGAACACAATTTTTCACCTTTCTCCTTTTTCTAATAGGTATCTCCTAGAGAAAGAGATGGAAATTTAGGTGTCCCTTGACAATAGGAATTATGAATTTTTAGCATTTTATCCACTGGATGTCACTAATGATTCACAGAAACATAGAAATCTGTGCACTTTTTCCAAAGGGTAAAAAATTGTTTAAAGAGCACAAGGTTTGGAGAAGCATTTCTATCTGAAATGGGAGCAAATTTTAATAGTGTGCAGTAAGCAGAGATCTTTGGTTGGCCTTGCCAAGTTTTGTTGAACTTGATGACATTTTAGGTGGCAAACAGATCCTCTGTTTGAGGAACAAAGCCTGCAAAGGTTTTTGCACAGCTCATTTAAGAGGCATGAGCTAACCAAGCTGGAAGAGAAACTCTGCATGGGAAATGTGTGTGTGAGTTGAGGTGCACATATCACAGATATTGCATGTGAGCATGTACTTACACACATGGAGCCCACCTAGCAACACCACAAGAGAGGAAATACTGAAAAAGGCTCAGAGGTGCCATTATTGTATAAACCAATATTGAGGGAAAATACACACCTGAGGATTTTAATAAATGTGCTTTAGGAGGGCAAACCATCTTCTGGCCAACATCCCCATCTAAGTCTAACATCCCCCACCACTGCCGTGCCTTTTGCACTGCAAGTCTCAAGAATACCAAATGACTTAATGCTGTCGTGATTTTTGCATTAAATTAGCAACCCTCAGGATACCTGTTACAGATGTGTGTAGGGCTTCTAGACTTCTCTTCAGGAAATCCTAGAGAGCAATTTCTATTTATGCAGCGCACATGCCAGATACCAGACATATCCCAGCTGCTTCAGACTTGCTGGAATGTACAGATCAACTGTGCAGCTGCTGTGCAAGGGACACTCTCTGCTGCAGTCCAAGCAGGTGTTTGGTCAGGTCCACTGGCCTCAGACACATTCCTTTTGACTGGAATGCCACGAATTTCCTGACATACCCAGTCAATCTTCTCATGCACCGCCAGCCATCTGCCAGGGATGCCTGATTTCTAGAAATGGCAGAAAAATAACCAGACTCTGCTTTTTCTTCTAGGACATAAAATGCAGGAAGGAAAAGAGGGCATGCCAATCAAAAAATGAATCTATGAGAAAGAATACAGAGAGATTTTATTATAGAGTTAGGCAACAATTCTATAAACACAGTATAACCATTTCAGTCTGGGGCGTGGCCCACACGTTAAGGCAAATTGCTCTTATTCATAAACACATATTTTATCAAATTTGTCATTTCAGTCTTCGGGGTTTTTTGCCATCTCGGTTTTGGATACTATTATTTTTTGGTTTGTCCATTATCAGTTCCTTTCATTTTCATTTTAAAGTTTCATCCTGGTTTCTAAGCTCTAGTCATGTAAATGTTTTTGTGCTTATTAAAGCCCAGGCACAATTGAAAGTGATGGTAGCAGTATATTCAAGGTGACAATTTTATAGTATGAGTTACAAAAAAACCTCAGGCAGACTTTAATGAGGTTCAATGTACTAACCACCTTGGTACAACTCTTATGACTTCAGATGGATTATATGAATTGAATAAAAGTTTCGTTTCTTAGTGTGTGCAAAAAGCCATGAGGCACCATCAGTCAATGGGCCCTGAACATAAGAGAGACATCTGTGCTTTTAAGGGACTGATCATTCACAGACAGCATCCCCCCAGCTCTCTTTTATCAGTGCTAGAGGCCAAGGACAGATACTACAAGATGTGCTATCAGTTCCTTTGTGGAATTGTATCCTGGTTTAAGGCCTTGGGGAGCTGAAACAAAATCTCAGCTCTGACATTAGGTTACTTTTTGAACAGAGGCAATGTACTTACTCTTTACTTGTCTCCATTCCTTTACATTTTTTAAAATGACTGCACAACTGTAAGTGACATTATTTTTAAAAAAATAATATCCTAAACTAAAAAAAAAAAGGAAATTAAGTACAAAAATAAATCAAAAATAATAATACTAAGCTTTATTTAAGTTAAGCTTACCCAAAGGTTCAGAAAAACCTTCTTTTAGGCCAAAAGTTGTATTTGACTGGAATTAAGTTTGCCTGTTCTTACCAGGATGCTGTCAGGCTGCATCATTTTTTTTTTGAGAAGAATTCTTAATCCTCATGCAGATGGGAAGTAACAATAAACACCATCTGCTGCAAATTAGGTTACTCTCTTAGCAACGAGTGAGATCAGGCTCTGTCTCAGCCTCCCATTTTCAGTGCTGAAGTACACACTGGCACTTCAGCCTGTAACAGAGCAAGTGATCAGAAACAAAGTGGAAATAAGAAATGAGAAATCTTTCTTACTCCCCTCCTGGCAAGATCCTTCCTGTCCCTGACAACCCCACAGTTTTATTGCTGTATGCTAAAGAGGCCAAGATCTGCTCATCACCCCATCTTCCTCTGGCTCCCAGCTTCTCCTGTGGGAGTGGGAGCAGCATCATGAAGCGCTGGCAGTCTCTCGTGACTGCTGGGTGCTGGGAGCCAGCCCGAGAAGCAAACAGGATCAGCAGCAGAGGGCTGTGAGTGGATTTAAAGCTGTCTCTGCTGGCAGAGCTTACAGGGAAGAGGGCCAGCGAGACTCTACCTGGCTGCTGCTGGCAGAACCCGTTCCCTGCCTGGGCTGCCCCGGGGGTGCCGTTTGCCTCCCCAGCCAGCTGTCAGTCTTCCTCTCCCCAGCCCACCCCAGGACTGCTCCACGATTACACCGTGTCAGCTTGTGTAGAACAGCAGGTGTCGGAGCAGACGCTTCTCATTAACTTGGCATGACATCTCTCTCCAGACAAAGCTCTCCTGTACCACGACAAGGTGATTTTGAAAGAGAATGGTCTGGTTTTTTCCATTATTTTACATTGTGTCTGATGGACTTTCTCTGTTGGTAATGTTCACAGTGGTTTGACCAGGTTCAGACAGCTGTTAATTCAAGTACTGTGCAGATCACAGATTCATATGCACTCTTATAAGATAAAAATTCATGGTCTTTAGAAGTCATTTAAAGCATCTTTCTGATGCAACTATATAAGGAAATGTTATATTTGCCCTCAAGTCACCAAAAATACACTTGTAGTTAAAGTACTCAAGTTTGACTCACTACCAGGGGAAAGTTCTCTCTGCTCCTTATTTAAATATTTGTGGAAAAACCTGCACATCTTGACAGTTTCAAGAACTCATAGAAATAATGTTTGTGTCATTCCTTTATTGTATTTGTCATACTATGGTTTCCAGTTAATGCACAGGTAGGTGAGTGTTAGCATGATCAGTCATGGGGAACCAACTTTTTTTAATCTGCTCAGAAAATTTTGCTGGCTCTGTATTGGATTTGGTAAATTAACACTGATGATGCTCCTTAAGTTTTAAGACTCAGATAAATACTAAAAGCCATATAGAATATTCAGTGCTTCTGTGATGTATCACACTCTCCTCAGCACGTATAGACGTGCTCATGAGCTGGTGCTCCTGAGAAGGGTACAGGTCATGAGCACAAGGGCTTCACCTTCCACATGGCCACGTGTTGGTCCTGCAGGGCAAGCACGACAGAGCATCTACTGATGCTCTGAGGAGATATCCCTGTGTTCCAGACATACAATAGGCTAGTTGGAGCTAGTGAGAAATAATGCCAGCTGCCCAGAAATCAGAGGCAAATGTGAGAGGTCCTTTCATTCTGCCCAAGAAAAAAAATTGAGTGGAAAGAGACCATACCTGAGACACACGGTATCCTGAACTACACTTAGGCCTGTGAGTCACTGCCTTTGTCTAGTGCTGGACAGATAGAGAGGGGGGGAAAAACCCAAACCACAAGACTATGATTTTCAATCCTCATTCTGTCCTCAGGCTAGTTTTGTCAGACTCTCACTTAGGCTACCAAATAATTTACACATGGCAATAAATGATTGGACATGAGCTCATATTTTCTGTTGATTCCACCATTTTCTGCTTGTCCTCTGCCATCTAATCTTAACAAATGGCTCTTGTCAGGACAGTTATGCAGCCAAGGGCCTTTGATAAAAAAAGTTTTCCTTTGGCCTTATCTGCAATACAGAAAGATATTGTAATTGCAGATGAAATTTTCAATCAACTAGTTTTACGGAGCTTTTGGTTTAGATAACTTATAACATTTTGAAGGGACTGCATATTTAAAAGCCATGCTTGAGGCTTCTTATGAATCAGATCCCTACAAAATGGACCACATTCAGCATCAGAAAAGCAAGGCAGGCACAATCATGAGTCATTTATTAAAAAAGTAGGATGTATCTGTGCTTTACCAGTGGTGTAATTATATGCACTAGGTTAAGAAAGCTCTTTTTATTAAAAAGAATTTTTAGCATGCACCCTCCCGAGATATAAGCAAAGAAATTAGCAATAGAAATTACCTGATTGGTCATTAAGTCCATCCCTTCACAGCAGGATAATTGCTGTGCAATAAAGAATACAAATCGCTCCAATGAGCTTAAATTTGTCGTGGGGAAGACTAAAGGCAAGATATGACTTCTTTATACAGATTAAAAGGACTTGTCTTGATGAAATCATCACCATTTATAAAAAAATAAATCTTTGTGCCAGAAAGGCAATGCCCAGCCTGACCCAGTTCTTCAAATGCAAAAACTGTGTTCTCATCTTTTACAATGCCTTTGAGTATACAGTTCCTATGAGATATGGAAAAGATGTGCACTGGAGATTGATTAGAAATGGGAGTGCTAAATATATTTTGCTGTGAGGAGCTCCTATTCCTCCCTTACCGATCAAAGTTCCTGGCATTCTCCACTTTCTGAGAAAATACGTGCGGTCCTATTCTGCAAATCTTGCATAAGGGGCACTGGATATACGGAGTTTTCTGGGTTCCCCAGACCCACACTAAATGTGAAGATGGAGGGCAGGGTTCTGGGGTGCCCATAATATTACCTGTGGCCTTTCTCTGAACTGACAGAGCCAGCTACCCCTGGGTCACCCCACTGTGGGGGAACTGCCAGTGTGAGGGAGGCATTTATGTCAGCTGCTCTCACACGGGCTGCTTGCTGGTTATTTTCGTTATAAGTCTCACAATGCAGTGCTTGTTTCCTTGAGTTCCTCTTTCATTTCTCTTTGTCATAGCCAAATGGCAGAGTGGACAACAACTGTTTTTCAGTAGTTGGATGAATCCTTGAGGCCACGTACAGGGGATGAGGCATATGTATTTGATTGACAGCTAGAGAAATTAGGAGAACTTCTCAGGCTGAGATCAGAGTTTCACACCTCTTGCACCACAGAGTTTCACAGGGTGCAATCCGGAGATTGGCTGACAGGTGTTTTTGAGAGTGTTCTCTGGGTTGCTGTCTTTAAAAGGTTGGGGCATTGAGGAAAGCCCCAGAGCATACTGAGCGCTACTTTGCATTTTAGAATACTTGCATCTCAGGTAAGGAGAGCAAGACAGCAAAAACAGAGGAAGAAAAATAACAAAGGAGCCAGAGTGCTCTGATCTTACTAAATAAACCTATATACAGATGCTGCTAAGATGTCCAAGAGTGCTGTGTGAAGCATTTGAAGTAATGGAATCACAGGAAATGAATCTGGAAGAGTTACAGAACATCTGGAAAAGCCAAAGAAAGTGGATTGAACTCAAGGGAAGGAATAGTTCCTGCTTCAATTATGGGAGAGACTCATGAGGAAAACAATGAGGCTGTAATACTTTAAGCCTTTCTGAAGCTCACCTCTAAATGGTTGCCTTCAAAATTCTTGGCAGTTCTGACTCATCTGGTGCTCTGCCATGACAATTTCCCTCGCTGGTTCACAGCTTGATTCTGCTTGACCAGGTACCTCTAGATCTACCTCCATTCTCTGATTGGTTTTGTACACACCTGAAGTCTCATAAGCTGCATTTCACATAGCTATAGTAAGTGATTCCCAACTGGGTATGTTGCCATCCACAGTAACGACATTGTTTGATAAAGAGAGAAAAGAGCCCGGGAGAATTTTCAAGGTTGAGGTACATTTTGAGTAGATATAAATAGACTAAAGCTATCATCACACCTGCCACTCTTCTCTAAAGTCCTGCAGATCACAAGCTCTAAGTGTCACACCTAGCAAGGACAGGAGAATAAGAAGAAAGAAATGAGTGCTGCTGGCAATATTAAAAATACAGGGTTTAAATTTATTTCTGACTCATAGACCCTAAACCATGACTATTTTGTGCAAGTTGTGAGTTCAGCCGTGAAAGCACTGTGGGTCACCTTGCTACAAATAAAACTCACTGCTATTTTCTCCCATTGTCTCATAAAGTATGGCAGGTGAAATTTCAGTTCTGCTTTGCTGTTCCAGCTCTCTCCCATTCTGCAACATCCATCTCCTAAAATGTTATCTCTAGTCCCCTCTTTAAATTAAAAATGTTTCTAATTCAAGTTTTGGGGTTTTTTAAGATGATAGCAGTTGCTACAGAAAGTCTGATTGACAACTCAGCTGGCCCCACATTCTGTCTTTGATGGTGTCTAAAAAAATAAGAATATTTATTAAATCCCTGCAAGATACTCTACTGAAATCTCTCCCTAGATAATACTCAAAGGGACTCAGATGCCTCAAAGCAAATTAGCAACCTGAGATGTCAAAAAAAATCTCTTCTTATCCCAAAAATTGATTGCAATATCCTCATTAAGGAAACAAAAGACCAAGACTTAGGCCTACGATTAGATCCAGCCTCAGCCACATCCAGTGACTGTCACAGCCTTGTGCTTATAAGGACCCTGCCATATGCCAGACCCTGCATCCCATCAAGCCAGGCCTCTGCAGCAACCACTGCTTGGAGAATTTCACTGAAGATAATTGAAGATCTCTTCCCCTTTGAAGGAAAGACAGCTTGAATATGTACTGTAGCACAAGTCAGTAGTGATGCTGGAGCAACAGATGTGTTCTTGTGGGAGGTGGTGGGTTTGCAGCTCCCAGATCTCTTCTGCAGCACCCCATGCAAACACTGAGCCCATGTTAGGATCAGCACTGCCCTGCAAAAGTCCTGGTGAGGCTTAGGAAGCAGGGTACAGTGTGGAGTGAGGCACTGGAGGTGAGTAAAGAGAACATGGGAGAGGTGGAAAGGATGAAAACAGTCATGGGATGGGCTCTCACCATGTGGGTAAAGGTAAATGTGCTTATTTTAGGACAGCTTAGAGCTCTGAATCCAAGTTTGGCAGATGGCCCGGTTTTATTTCAGGCCAGTCTTTACAGCACACATTCACTCCTCACCAGAGAAGGAGGAGAATTTTCTTCACAACATCTCAGCTGACAGGGCCAGCTGGAAGCAGATAATGTGGAAAAGTGAAAGCAGACTTTGAACTGGTCTTCAACCAGCTTGGATGATGGCAGTAATGTAATTTGTTCCTTCAACTCAGAGGCTTCGCAGAGAGCAGTGTCTCATCAGCATCCCAAATTGTCTTTGTGACCCTTTTCTTGCATTGACCTCTCAGACTATTTTTTGTTTTGTTTTATTGTTGTTTTTAAAAGAGGGCACAGGAAGTTCCACATGCTCTAACAACATTTGCTGTTTATTATCCTCCCTCTCATTCAGATTATGGCTTGCAGCTTTGCTCACTGGGGAAGTTTGCATAATAGTTTCAGTTCACTTGTTAACAGTAATTATTTTTTCCAGTCTCTCTTTTGATGTAAGCTGAATAGCTTGGCCTCTAAGAGATGTAATTAGTGATTCCTGCAGTTTGCTATGGAATGGGGCAATTGCATCATTAAATTCAAGATAAGTCGTAACTTCGCGTTTCAGATGCTCACATAATGTGTTATGCAACAAGGGAATAAAAGCTACACAATCCTGCCCTTTAGAACTTTTCCCCAGTTATTTCTCCCCACAGCTTGAATGCAGAGAGGAAACAGAGTTCCCACTGCAGGTGAAAGGACATGAGGGGCTCAGCTAGCTCAGCTGGCAGGGAGCTGGCTGGTGTGACACGGGGTGAGGAGCTCCCCTGCTCCCCCCACTCTTTTGTCCATGAAGCCAAAGGAGTCTGGGTACAACATGTACAGCAGCAAAGATGAGATGTGATCCTAACACAGGAGAAAGCTAATAAATAGTCCCAACTTATTTGGATGGAATTGTATCTAGAGAAGTCAGGCCATTCATCCAAGAGGCCTATAATTTACTGTTTTCTCTCAGCTTGTTTATTGTCTTTTCTGGAAACCCATTTACGGTAACAACAACGCTTGAAATTTTTTTAGCATTTACTCTCAGTAGATTGAAAAATCTTAGTTTTCTTTAAGCCTCATCTCACTCCTGTAAAGAAATCATGATGTTATTAATAGAAATACCTATTACTTACATGATAGGGAAACTAAAGCACAGAAACTGTAATGTTGTTTGTGTATGGCTATGCATGAAGTAAATAATAGACTGAAGAACTGACCTCTGGTATCATGCAGCTTTACCAATTCCCTACCTCCCCATTTTATTTCAGTAAAAAAGCAGTTCAGTAAAAAATCTAGTCACATGGAAAAAATTGGAATTTTATTTAAAAATATTGAAATCTATTGTTTAAAATATTTTTACTCTTTTCATTTTATTCACACCCCTTTGCAGATAACTAGGGTTGATTTTAAAGTAGCATTCCTGAAGTTTATGTAGAATCTCCTTAAAAATATCCTTGTTTTGGTACTGTCCTTTCCTCAAAGTCATATGGCAAACCTCTGGCATGGCAGTGTTGTACCTGCCCACAGAAATCCAAACTGCCATGAAGATTGATAGGACACTGTGACACAGGAGACAGGAGCACATTTTTAACAAATTGCAGTCCTGTCCAGGACTGTTATGCAGAACTGCATAACACTCAAAAGAAGTGGCAACTACACCAAAACTCATCACTTTTTTTCTGTCTCCCCTGACCTGAAAGCTAATACATAGCTGGATGGGTATCTCCAGTGTTTCTTATCAAACCATCAGTTGTTCAAACCGTGCAAAGCCCACACAGTCATTCTTTGACTGTTCCCTGAAGTGGGGACATACACACGACATGCTTCCATTCTGCAACCAGAAAACAGTTTTAATAGGACTAATGCCTTGTCCCTCTGATATTCTCAGAAAGCAGAGAGAGAGGTGAATAGAAATGTTCTTTTCTTATGTAGCCTTTTTTCACTTAGTTTTTTGTAGTGTATCTCTTGCCTACATACATATTGTGAGATACACTAATTGTCTCTTCCAACCTCCCCTTTCATGGGTTTTCCAGCAGTTTTTTCTCCCTGTTCTCTCCACTCTTCAATTCCAATTCTTCATTTTAACATTCCTAGGAGAATATCCTAGATATCCCAATGGATCCTGGGACAGATTTAAAATCCATTTTAACCAAGGGAAATATCTCCATTTCTGCTGTGGATAGAAATAGCATATCAAGAACTGGAGGCTGGCATATCTGGTGTCTTCTTCCACAGCACAGATCACACATTGGAATTTGGCAACTCTGTCCCATATGCTGATTTTTAACTTTGCAGAGATACAGTTCATTCGTAGGCCTTGCGCATGTTTCTTAATTTCTGAATTAGCCAGAGCTCTTTTAATTTTAACATCCAGACTGTCTCATAAACATGTCTTATTACAGCAGTATCAGTATTCCCTTGAAGATAATATCCATTTCAATTTTTGCTTTTTTGGACAAGCTGCATCTTGCTAAAACCTAAAACCCAGAATAATTTTTCTAAAATGTCCTTTTACACTCAATTGATTTGCCTGTTGTATCTAATATATGAGGCATTTAGCTCCTTACTCTTGCTGTGGCCAGTAGACAAGAGGAATTCCTCTAAATCTTGTTACCACAGGGATCAAGACCAACTCCTTAGGATGATATATGGAATATGCATGGCTGTACTCAAGTGGCTGATCCTCTATTTCTCTTCCCCGCAGCTGCCTGTCCCACTGGTGGATGCACATTCTTGGGATCCATGATGGAGAAGGACTGTGTACTGTATCTCTTCCCAGCTTTGTTTTTGCCAAAAAGGAAAAAACAAAAGGTGAAAATCTCTGATTAGCTTGGGAGCAGAGACTGTTCTAGTGACATATGTGAAGAGCAGCTCCACTTGCATTCCCAGGAAGATCAGCGACCAATAGATGATAATTAGTTCATTAGCATCCCCATTAGTGTCTGACATCATGTGATTAAGATGCAGAGAATGTATGAAGCCAGTCAACAAGTGAGGAGGACGCCACTCAAGCCACTCCGAAGAAGTCTCCCAACAAGAGACCATTGGGAGATACCACTCTGAGGTGTCAGCACAAGTCACCATCACTTCTGCAGGCATGAAAGGGATTGGGGATCCCACCAGATCTGAGGGAATATGAAAGGTTGATTGGCTTGTTCTCCACTTTCTTAATCTCCTCTTTCACTACATCCCTCAAAATCACAAGCTTTTGATTCCCAGCATGAGGCAGTTCCATGGAGAGCACTGTTCATCTCTGGATGACAAAGGCCATGGTCTTACATTCTCTCCTCTCCTTAAGCTAAGGTTTAATGACTAGCAGCTCTGAGCAGAATAGCAAGGCACCATGCAGATAGATGTTGAGGAAAGCAGGGCCCATAAACTGAGCCCAGAAGAGCATCACAGGCAACCTGAGTGTGACTGCCTTGTTGTTTTGGTGGTAGCTTTGGTCCTGTGGCTGTTGTAGGCTGTCATACTACCCTAGGATCAGTACATCACCCAGAACAGGTTTCTTTGTCCTTATAAAGGCTTTTGTAAAATAACTGGATAGGGAGTTTTTTAAAAGCACAGCTGTGGGGATTATTCATCCATTCACTGCTAAGACAGCATTTTCTTACACCTGTATCTTCTATTGTCTTAACATAATTTTTTTACTACAAGAAATCACTACTCAATACTATTTCTTTTATTTTTTGCTCTCTTTTATGTGATAAACTGTATTGCTGATGGAAAAACCATGTCTTCTTATCTATCATACAGATTCTGTGCTTTAGCTGTAAGTCCTTAGAGGTGGTATCTTCGACCACCAGAACAGAAAATGGTATGAACTTCATTCTGTTTCACAGAGAGGGAAAGGTGTATGATCATTTGCCCTACAGTTCCTCTGTTTCCTAGGACCTGCAAGGCTCCTGTCATTGCGTGGGAGGTGGGTAAGGGCATCATTTTTGCGTGTGCAGGTGTTCCTGCCTTGAACGGCTGCTCCGTACCCGGCACTGTCTGTGAAGCTGTGCAGAGGTTCAGATGACACCAGCAGCTGCCTGGGCCGAGCCCACTGGCACAGGCACTTCCACCAGCCATGCTCTGCCCTCTCTGGTTGAGTAATCCCTCGCAAAGCCACCTGGAAAAAGAGCTGAGGAAATACCCGAGCCCCTGTTGGGGTTGTTACAATTTCCCATTCTTCTCAAAGGCAGAAGGTGTAACTTTCCAAGTCAATACACCGCCCCTAGTCCAAAGGGTAGCATGCCAAAATCCAGAGCTGTGGTGTCCCTTTAGGACAATGTAGCTGCTACAAACACCTCCTCCACAACTGCTAAAGATTGTATTGTATAAGTTATTTTACACTCGCCTAGGGAAATATCTTCTGCATTCCTTGCCTATTGCAATGACTTTGCAGTTTGTGAGAGGCCTAGGCTTTACTGATTTGAATGATTTGTTACAGTATCCACACATCTTTATTTTTAATGAAATGGCCTAGGAAAGTTCTGGTAGCTATGTTATAGTCAATTTTTCCCCCAATGTGGCTTAGGCACTATTTTTCCTGTAGTTACCTCTCTTTTATGAGAAGCATAAATCATCAGTTGTATAGCACTGTACTGGGGATACAACCTTCAACAAATGTGAGAAAGAAGCCAATTACTGTAGAAATTATTTTGGATAGCCAAAGAAAGCTGCCTTCATATGCCAAGCTTAGCTGTCTTGACAAATCATTAATATAATGTTGGCAAACCCCTTCTTTTTCCTTTTAATCTGTATTTTTAATTCAGAGGCTACACTGATTTTACAGAAGACTAATACTGAACTAATCCAACCCGTGTAAAATCAGGGCACAAAGTTACACAGAAAAAACAATGAAAAGGAGAAGAAACATGAAAAAGCATATTGTGGCAGGGACTGAGTTCCTATCACTGCCTGTAAGTGAGTCTGCCTGACACTTCCCAGATAAGACTGCTTTCTGTTGACTGTAATTATATAACTCTTTAGCTGTTTAGGATGAAACATGCCTTGCTGGGTGACTGCCACAAATAGATTTCTTTCTTTTTTATTTTTTTAAGCCGGGCAAATACTCAATAACAGAAAAGAAACTCCAGGGAAGCTTTCTCTAATGTTCACCATCTGGAACAGTAAATTCCAGAATGGCATCTTACAAACCAGGGCCATCCAGAAAAGCCTTTTTAATGGATTATGATCTATGTCACTATTGACATAAGCAAATTAAAAACCCTGCCTGCTTCTTTAACCTAGGTAGCAATTCTCTGTCCTTGGAAACCTCAGTCTTATTCAGTGACCTACCCATTTTGAGAGCCCAGTGTTTCTGTGATGGGATGTGACGACAACTCCGTTTTGCAAGGCAGTGCAGTACATCAGAACTATTTTTCTGAAACTGAGGACAGCAAAGGTGAACAGCTTTGCTGGTAATAAAGAGAGACTAAACCTCTATATGTATTTTGATCCTTGCAAGAGGCAGCTGTAGTCAATGTTGAGAGCTGCAAATGCAGTGGCACATCTTTCGGTGAGGAGGCAGCCAGTCTTTGCATTTTAACTTCACAAGGTGACTGTTCCTTTGTGCTTTGAGACCAGTGCTCCAAAAGTGCCTTATGACTTCACCTCTCAATGGCTCAGATCCCATCTCTCCTGTGTAAAAGGATGAGTTGTGTAACACCTGTCACTCTACCCTGAGCCTCTCCATCCCTTTCCTCAGCACTCAACCCTGTGTGTGTTTAAGTTCATTGAGGCTCATGCTCGTCCTTCAGTTCAGTCATGCCCACTCTTGGTTTGTTGAGGAGGATGGATGACTCCTGCTTTTGTAAATGCTGCCCACATCCTTTAGCTTCAGCTCCCTCTGCAGAAAGCAAATAAAAATACCTTCCCCTGGGGTCTGTGATCAGTGGCCTACTTTGGCTGGGTAACTTCATGTCTGCAACTTATGACAAACTCAGACCTCATTTCCAGTGAACAGAGAGCACCCGATGCACCCGTGTGAGGCACAAAACCCAGAGAAAACCCACAACAGTTTTAGGGACTGGTCCTCACTTCTCTGAAGTGTTTGTGGGTGTCATGGTTTAACCCCACCAAGCCCCATGCAGCCACTCACTCACTCCCCCATCAGTGGGACTGGGGAGAGAACAGGAAGGGTAAAAGATAAAAAACTCGTGGGTTGAGATGAAGACAGTTTAAAAGGAAAAGCAAAAGCCATGCATGCAAGCAAAGCAAACCAAAGAATTAATTCACTGCTTCCCGTGGGCAAACAGGTGTTCAGCCATCTTCAGGATCCTCCTTCTCATTCTTCCCCTGCCTTATATGCTGAGCATGATGTCATATGGTCTGGAATATCCCTTTGGTCAGTCGGGTTCACCTGTCCCACCTGTGTCTCCTCCCAACCTCCCATTCACCCCCAGCCTCCTTGACAGCACAGAAATACAAAGCAGAAAAGGCCTTGGCTCTGTGCAAGCCCTGCTCAGCAATAACAAAAACACCTCTGTATTATCAACCCCGTGTTCTGCACAAATCCAAAACACAGCCCTGTTCTAGCTGCTGTGAAGAAAATTAACTCTACCACAGTCAAAACCAGCACAATGAATGATATAAGTGGATAAAGGGCACATTGCCTTTGGAAGAGACACTCACATCTCAATTTTACTAACAGTGGAAGAAAACAGTCATGACACAAACAAACTCACTAAAGTGATACTTTTTGTCAGCGTGACTTCTGAAGCTGAAGAGGTGCTGAGCTTTTCTCTCTTTCTTTTTGCATTCTCAAGGCATTCTTCTGCAACGATTGGAAGTTAAAAGACATCAGGTTTGTCCTTGTATGAAGTAGAAAATATTTTCTTTTTGAGTTTTGATATCCTGGTCAAAGTCACATTTTTAATACAACTTGCAGCAGGTCATTTGTTGTATACATACCATTGCCAGTTCTACCAAATCAGCTAAACACAACTGAAAAATCAGTCAGTTGTAGCTGTATTCAGAATGCTGGTCTATAAATATACCCCACGCTGAAATTTTTGTTAGCAATAGGATTGGTAAGAGTTGTCAGATTTTGAAAAATTTTTGTAGTTCTTGCCTTCAAATCTTCATTTCATACTAAACTTTGGGAAATAAAATGTTTGAAATAGCTGACTTAAAAACCATGAATTTGTTACTTTGATTGTCTGAATTTACCTTTCACATACTTTTGCATTTTGTTAGATTTTATTATTTTTATTATTATTATTACTATTATTGTTATTATTGTTATTATTATTATTATTATTATTATTATTATTATTGAGCACTTGCAAACCTCATAAATTTCCAAGCTTCTGGTAGCATTGTTACCAGAAAAAGTTGTGGCTTCCTACCAGTTTGGGTGAATAGAATTGAACTGGATGCTGTTTCGTAAGAGAGTAGTTGATGAAATTTCCACACTGCAGAACTTCAGAGAGATTGTTCGTTGTGATTCAGTAGCAAAGGGAAAGATTAACATTTCCATCTGACATGACATACCCCACCATTCAAAGTCTCATTTCATGAACTTTCACTGCACCCTTTCAAAACACAGTGTACCAGACAGTTTTAGAAAGTGAAGCCAATGCCTTTACACAGACAGTTCTTGTTGGATTAAAGACATGCATGCCTAATGCTGTGACTAACACTTCCCACCTTATGTCCTGAAATGCAGCATCCTGTGCAGATCATCTTTTGCTTCCTTTTTCTTCTCCATGTAGTTATATAAACAGCTTTTGGCCTGTCTCTTATGGCAGTTTTGGCTCACTGCATTCAGAGCATGCCTGTGGCAACAACTACATGTAGCTCAGATTTCCTTCTGTTGCCATCTGCTTTCTACACCTGATACAAAGCCTGGCCTGTTCGCAAAATCATCATCGCGTCTGCTCTATTTTTCCTCCACAAGAAGCTGTTATTGCTCCTCAGCATTGCAAATCTCAATCACATCCATCAAGGACTCGGGGGTGAGAGGCTGGACATGGCCCAGCAATGTGTGCTTGCAGCCCAGAAAAGCCACTTGTACCCCGGGGTGCACCCAAAGCAGCGCGGCCAGCAGGCCAGGGGGGCGATCCTGCCCCTCTGCTCCATTCCATGGGAACTCCCCCAGCACTCTCACGGGTGCTGCACACAGCTCTGGGACCCTCAGCACAGCAGGGACGTGGGCCTGTTGGAGCAGGACCAGAGCAGGGCAACAAAAACAGTCAGAGGACTGGAGCACCTCTGCTGTGGAGAAGGGCTGAAACAGCTGGGCTTGTTCAGCCTGGAGAAGAGAGGGCTCTGGGGGTACCATATGGCAGCCTGACAGTCCCTAAAAACGGCCTACAAGAGCTGGAGAGGGACTTTTTAGCAGGGCCTGTTGTGAAAGGACAAGGGGCAATGGTTTCCAACTAAAAGAGGGTCAGTTTAAATTTTATATAAGGAAGACTTTTTACAATGAGGATGGTAAAACACTGGGACAGGTTCCCCAGAGCGCTGGTAGATTCCCCATATCTGGAAACATTCAAGGTCAGATTGTATGTGGCTCTGAGCAACCAGATCTAGTTGAAGATGTCCCTGCTCATTTGCAGCGGGGTTGGACTAGATGACCTTTAAAGGTCCCTTCCAAACCAAACTGCTCCATGATTCTATGTGACTTGTTTATTTAATGCCATTCAGTTTATTTATAGCTCATTTGAAATCATCAGTAGCTCCTCCCTCATGCAGCAGAGTTTTTGATCATGGAAGCTGGTTAACAAAATTGCCCTGAGCCCTGATGGCTCACACAGATGCTTATGTTAATTCTGCATCCAAATATCTGGGCAACAGAAGATCTAAACAAGACTCCTCCTTGCCTAGATTTTTTTTTTTTTTTTGGGTGGTTCTGCACTAGACATGTGATTTATGCACTTAAAATTATCATTGTCTCTTAGGAGGCTGCATTAATTGCATACTGAAAGTACATGAGCTGGAGATTGTGTTTACTTGTCTCCATTCTCAGCATTAAGATGCTTTTGATCAACAGTTTCTGTATAACCTTTTTACTTTAATTACAGGAGGGTGCTTGTACTGAGTCAGAATAAAGACAACTCTAACTCAACATCATGTCTCTGATACTAGCCAATACTAGCTACTTAGAAGAAGAAATTGAGGAAAGGGGCAAATATGAAACAATTTTTCTTCTATTTATTGGTGTCTCAGCATCAAGAGCTGCAGGTTTTTGGACTGGGAGGTTTTTTTCACCTCCAAGATTAAACTGGGCTTATGTTAAATATCCCATGTCCTACTTCCACATTAATGAATATATCTAGTAGGGTTTTTTTAACCCATTCTTGCTTTTGTGTCCCTAACACCTATGGCAAAGAGCTACATGGTTTAACTACCTGCTGTGCAAAAAAGCACTTATGTTTTTATTATTTATATTTGCTCCTGGCTATTTTGGTATTGTGCACTTTAATTCTTTCATTATAAGAAGCAGTGAAGATCTGTTGTCCTTTCCCAAACCATTATCATTTCATAAACCTTGATCTTATTTTCCCTCAGTCATCTCTTTTCCAAGTTAAAATGCTCTGAGCTATTTCCATAGCTTTGAACAGACTTTCCTTTGTCCACATCTTTTATGGAAAAAAAAAAATCTCAGAAAAAGCATGGGCACACTGTACTAATCCAATTAATGATGGTTTCTATTTGTGATTCCCATTCTTTTTCCCCCCAATGTCAGCAGCTAAATTAGAGCCCATTTACTTTTATGTATACTTAGAAGTGTTTTTCCTGTATGTGATACAATGCTCTTAACCTTATGTTTCACCTGCTATTTTATCTCACAGCTATTCGACATTGTGAAATCCCTCAGACACTTTTTGCAGTCAGCTTTAGAACTGATTTCACTGAACCATTTTTAATCATCACAAAAGGTTTTTCACCAGCACATGCACCTTCCTTGCCTGTCTGTAACTGCTTCCCAAGTCTGAGCACATAATCTTTGGATTTTTAGTGGTAATTTCCCTTCTTTATGAAAAGTGACCATTTGTTCATATCTTCTTTTCCCTATGTCATTAGCAGATTTTAAACACAAGAATGACTTCTCTTCCATGCCATGATGACTATATTTGTCTAAGAGCTTTCTGTGAAAGCTTACTGAAAGCACAGAAAGGAGCAGTGGAGCAGCAGCAGCCTCTGAAAACTGGGGATTCAGATTACAGAAGCAAAGCATCTGGGTCAGCTGGAGGGAGCTAGAGCTGCTGAAGGTCATGACAAAACAGCTGCAGAAATATTAAGGAAACCTAAAATGAGGTCTGTCTGAGAGAAAATCAGTTGAAGAGGCTAAATCATCAGCCCATATCAGGTCTTGCTCAGAAAGCTAATTCAGATTAAGCCACGCAATGTGAATGCAAAGAATTATATTAAAATCATGTCACAGAAAAAGGATTAGATTACTTGAGGGAGATGCTGCATGCCTCATTCCTATTTGACTGTCATTTTAAAATCCAGATCAGGGCTGTGCTCCTTAAGACTTATTAGCATCTCATGGCCCATCTGAGCACAGTATGAACCTCTATTTACAAGCAGTCATTCAAGTAGTAGAACACAGAATTTCCTCTGGGTGGCTGCTCCGTGCCTGGGCCAGTTCTCATGACCAAGCCTGCTAGTGTGTATGGATGTCATTTTGTCCTAAAACATCATATTAGAAACTGTCCCTCTTCGGGTGGCAAGTAATTCAAAGGAGGAATAGCTCTTAGTCTGTCCCACAATAAATTTTGAGGAGACAGAGCACGAAAGTGGTTTTGCTTCAGTCTGTTAGTGATGCAAGGTGCCAGCAGAGAAGCCAAAGACTGACTGGGCAGAGGGAAAAACATCATTCACAGTACACCACCAAACCCATTTCCAATGGGCTTGCACCAATGTCTGAAGACACACTATTTTGCGTGGTGAGATCTTTCACTCAGCCTACTCTCTTTTCTCTTTATGCCACTGCTTACCTCTGATCCAGCAGATTTATACATTACATCATTTTGAGAGAGAAGTTGAAAATTTGTTTTGAAAAGTATTAGGAGTTGCCTCTTTATTCCCCAGCCTTGTCTTTTTGTATGTGCTGCATGCCCAATCCATCTGTGTAAGGGTACATGGAGCTTGCTGCCACCAAGTTGTCCTTCTCAGTAACAGACTTGTGGTATTTTATCAAATGTATTTTTATTCTCCAACCTTACCTTTCCAACTGCTCCTTCTTTAGTGTTAATACATATTTTAAAAAGGCAAGGAAACAAAAAGACTACATGATCTATTTGAAGCAAAGCAATGGCTGACTAGGAACTTCAGTTTATTAAAATATATACATGTTTTAGCTGATTGAGACAGGGCTTTAACCACATATCAGAAAATTCCTTCTGTATGTGTAATGTGGTGGACAGAATTACAGGGAAAAGGAGATTGCATTTCTTTGTTGAGTCTTCTCGTGTTTCATCTCAGAAATGCACCTGGCTCACCACTGAAGGAATGTTTTTGCTGCAAGAAAAGACAGAGTTAGTTATGATGCGTTGCTATGCTGCGCTAGTGGTGGCTTTTGTCATGCTGTGCACAGAGCCAAAAACTTTCAGTTTGGATGACTTTAACTAAAATTTCAGATAACAAAGACAGAAAAAAATTCCATGTCAGAGAGAATACAGTGCATGTCTGTATGTCTTCTGCTCAGACTATTGTAAATTCCCAGAGGGTTATTAGCTTGAAAAGTTAGACACTGGAAAGGTTAGTTGTATTTCCAATGCAAAACCTTTGTCTTGAACATCTTTGTCCCCAGCTTTCCAGTTTAATAAACAGACCTCCATAAACCTCCTTGCCACCTTCTCTGCCTTTATCCAAACACATTTGCTGATCGGTTTTCATTGGGAATTTGATGGCTGGAATTGAAGACACCCATTCTGGGAATAACCTTTCATTCCCACCCATCACCCATTCATTCACAATTTCCAGGCAAAATCTTTGTGTTTGGGTGAGTGTGGGAGGGCGTGAATTAGTGGAGAAGGCAGAAGGTGAGAGAGTCAAACTAGCAGAGGGAAAAAGGATGCTTGAAATAGTGACTACTTGAAGGGGGTAAAATAAATGTTGAGTTTAAGTGTTTGTTTGAAAAAAAGGACAGAGAAAAGCAAAACCGCTTGAACTAAGAGAGAAAAGGTGGAACAGAAAGCCAATGATCAGACAGAAGGAAAGAATAAAACTGCAGAGGAAAAGTAATAGAAGGGATGAAAGCCTAGAAGAATGGTATTAAAAAACCCTCAGTATTTTCATGATGAGAAAGCAATTTGGTTTTATGCCCATGCCTTAGTGAATGAAGTTGGCTGTGGTGCCAATTAATTTCTGAGAGCTTACAACTTGTCCTCATTTTTCACTGCACTTTTCCTCTCGTCTCAGCTGCAGTTTCATTTCAGGAGCTGTAAGTCTCTTTTCTCTGCAGGAGTTCTGGGAACCATGACCTTCCATGCCACCAGCATCTCACTGGACATGCATGAAAAGCCACAGGGCTGTCCAAGGCAGCCCAGGCAGCAGCTGCCTTTAGGCAGAGCTTCTTCAGCACCCACACGTTGCTCAGAGTTGTAACCTGACTTGTCAGGGTCCAGCTTCACCTTTGCAACTGCTCACACACTGTCAAAATGGCATTGTCGCTCTCTGGGGCTCCAGAAAACGTCCATTTGGGGGAATGCTTGTTGCTGCTGTCTAGCCCTTTAAAAGGTGCAAGTGTACCGTTTTTCAGATGGGTTGGTGTGCTTTCTGTAGCATTTTAAAATTGTGAGGAAGGCATTGTTTTTCCTTCAAAGTTGTGGGCATTCTAAGATTAATTTCAGTTGAACTCCATCTATATACCTGAGAGTTGTTCCCAGGGACCACTCAGAGAAAGGTCTTCCTAAGGCCATAGGACAACAGAAGGACAACAGGAACAGTGGTTTTGAAACATTTTTTTTTTTGGCATAAGGAATAAAAATAAAATTTTAACCAAAGAATGGAGAAACCTTTCACATTTCCAGCTGAAGAAAGCATAAGAACCCATTTCCAGAGCTCCCTGAAAGAAACAGTGAGGTTCACTTTTACTCTGCATGTTCCACAGTGGTGTCTCTCAGCTATCCCATTAATATAAAAGCAAGGTACCCTATGACTAATTTCTTTAGCATCAAAAAACTCCTTAATTCCTTATACCCTGTAAAAAATCTGCACTGGGACAAGAGCACTAAAAAGTATAATTAAAAATAAAAAACATGATAAAAGTGTAGTAGTTTCCTTGTGCATGAATACTTATGAATACTTCAGTAAGAAACTCTCTGGAAAGCATTTTCATTAACAAGAAGAAAAGTAATAATAATCATGATAGCAAAAAAGAAATACATTTTGCATTTATACAAAGGAATAATTTATCTAGAAATTTGCTTCCAAAAGTGATATTCTTTGAAGGACATGCACTTATCATGTTACATATATATCTAATGAAATCTAGGCAACCATGCTCCAGTTTCAGGTATCTGACATTTTTAATAAACTGTGCAAGAATAAAATCCATCTGTCAATAGCATGAAGATCTTTCAGAGGCAGGTTTTATTAATGTTTATTTCCACCAATGAGCCCTTAGTCACACAGGGAATCCTAGTTAAATGAATGAGAGAATAAAAAGAGAGAGTAGTGTGAAACTTCTGCACCTCTACAGATAATTACACATAACTTTGGGAAGAAAACTTAGCAATGTTGTCTTTGTTCCTTCTCTAACTGAAGGGGGTGGCTGAGCAAAACACTAATAAGTCACATATACAGATTTGTAAACAGTGCCTGAAATTAAGGTTTTGAAGTCACTTGCTATTTGTTTTGATCCAATTTTGGGATATGCATGGTAAACATGAATGTTAATTAAGTCCTTGTGTTGACTCCAGCTACTAACATAGTATGCATTCTGCTTATCAATAATGAAATGCTTTCCCTTGCATTAGTGGGAAACTTCCATGTAGTACCAGATTTTCAGATTTGCATGGTATAATCCTGAGTCCACATTTTTCCTCTGGCTTTGAGCCCCTTAGAGTTCCCTTAATGATTCAAATAGTAAATATATGTTTTCGATTCTGTGTCCCTTAATTTAGTTTTTTTTAATATTATTGTTGTTACTGTTACCAGATATGCTTCCTTCCTCAATGAATTCCCCCACTGACAAAAAGAATGAACTGTCAGGTTTAAGAGAAAATTTCTAAAGTCCATGCTTATAGAATTATTCGCATCTCTCTTCACTCCCTCTCACCCCTTCTTTTCTCAGATACAGGGAAGGTAAATGATTAATCATAAAGTTGATTGTTAAAAACAACAATAACATCGAAATCCTTTGGTTGTTTTTATTGTGCAGTAAATTCTTACATTTTTATGTTCTTTCATTGTAAGTCACATTCTGTTCAAAACTAACTGCCAATTTCTTTCTAGATTGTAACTGTGAGGTATTACACTGGGGATTTATTTCGATTCTGGAGTTTAGATACCTGCCTTTTCCTTCATCGATTCCCCCCTCTCATTTCAGGTATATTATCTCAGCAGAATCATTGACTTGAGCTAAGTCAACCACAACAAGCATTTGCAAAGCTACACACCCACACAGCAATTTCTGCCTGGCGTAGTACACCAATGACAAATGCTCTTTTGCCTGTTTGTGCCAATCACC
The DNA here is from genome assembly GCA_013397915.1 of Daphoenositta chrysoptera. NCBI lineage: Eukaryota > Metazoa > Chordata > Aves > Passeriformes > Daphoenositta > Daphoenositta chrysoptera. Next base: position 45,248 of record VZRO01008453.1, on the reverse strand, counting down.
CGTGTTCTTCTCACCAGTTTGAAGGCTATCATCATGTTCCCTTTTATCAGGTAACTTTAACAACCTCTCCACTGCTGCAACAACAATTTAAACACGAATGCTCACCCATCAGTGCTCAGACTCTGCGTGAGCTGGTGCTCTCAGCTGGAGGTGTGAGTGGGTATGAAAGTCTCAAAGATGATTTTTCTGGTAGCAGTTCTCCTCTGTGAGTCAGATCCTACATGGACTATGAGACACAGATTGAAAACCCCTCCTTTAACTTGGTTCTGTATATCTTCTGTACTTTTCCAGCCTACAGTTGTAGGCAGGCATCATTAGTGTCTACAGAGGATGTCATGGCTCCAAATGATATGAGATAAAGTAGTTAGGAAGAGTATTTGAAAATCAGGTTACTGTCTCTAAAGAGAGTATTCAAATACTGTGACATCCACTCATCAGCACCTACAAAGGAACTGCAAATGAATATTAGATATTGATCTTGAAAACTAGGTCAAAATTTGCCCCAAATAATGGTTCCTTAACTATGATTGCATGATTTCTTTTGAAACATCCCTGGCACATAACAGGAAACCCGATCAAAACAATGATTTTGCCTTCTCGTGTGCCTAGCCCATTACCTATTTTCAAGCCTGGGGACTGCTCACCATCAGAATTTTGTTGCTCAAAGCCATCTTGATTTTGCATTTGAAAAACATTCGCAGATGGAGCGAAGAAGCCTGTTTCCTGCAGTGAACACTCTTCTCTCTGTGCTACTTTCTTGTTTTCTTCATGGTGATTTTTCCTTTTTTGGGGGGGACAGACAGCATTTAGCTGGGTATTACCATAATGTTCTCTAAAAGCACTTTCCATGATTGAAGAGACCACTGCTGGATTCCTCACAAGCCCGCTTGCAACAAGCTAAAAAAAAAACAACAAAAAAAGTAAGATAATGAGAGAAATCTGCAAACTGAAATAATTCCCCACATTAATAAATATTTCAAATCATCCCAGTAATGCTGCAATTTTCTAAGAATACCCAGAACCTTTCATTAATGACCTCTGCTAATGCCTTTTACTGGCTGGAGTCGTTCCTCTCAGTCACACTAATAGCAGCATGACAGACAGGCCAATAATGGCATCCTGGGGGCTGCAGCCGCTGCAGCTGAGCCGGGGAGAGAGGGCTGGAGGGAGCCGAGCCATTCCCCTTGCGATGGCCAGGGGGTGGCTCCCAGCAAAGTTTGCCTCTGCCAGGGCTGGGCAGTGAAGGAGGGGTGCCCCCGGGAGAACAGGGATGATCCAAAGAAGGGGAAAGGTGGAGCAGCCCATCAGCTGCTCTGAATTATTTGGGACACCGAGCACACCCGTGGCCACTTCAGCAGCTGGCAAACAGTGGGTGAAGGTTGTAAAAGCCCCTTTCTCCCCACCTTGGTTGCTGCACTCAGGAATATTGTCCAACATTTATAGCTGGCATTTACCATTGGTATTAATGTTTCTGCAGCAACATCTCCTAAGAATACAAGGGACTAGGAGCAAAAGTTAGCTATGTAGGAAGGTGAAAAAACCACCCCGATTTTGGTAATCGTGACTCAGTCATCATGTTGGTCCCTATATGCAGACCAGTATTCTGAACACTTCTCATGGAATATTTCTCATGCATTTTTCTGGTATCTGTTGAAAATGTAGATATGCTCCTGCCCCCATGGAGGCCACTGAGGGGTGGAAACTGTCATCGTCTAACTGGGGAGGAAAAGGCTGCTGCCCTGTTTGATGCTCTGGGACACATTCATGTGAAGCAGATGGGGAAGAAAAGGCTGAGAGCTACAACAGTACCCTGAAAAGGCCCCTGGCTGTCCCCAAGGCTGGCTGAGAGCCTGATGTCAGGGCCTCTTACTCTGCAGGAGCTTTCTCTGTCCCAGGCACAGAACTCGCTGCAGGACCCAGCCTTCTCTGTGCCCCTGGGAACGCAATAAACTGGTGTCATTTTTGGAAGTGCCTTGCCCAGTTTTCAATAGCAAACTTCCAGGGGAGACTCTGCGACCAGCACTGACTTTGGGACCAGCACTGACTTTGGGACCAGCACTGACTTTGTGACTGACAGCTCCACCCACAAACACCCACGAGCCCAAGGAAACAGCCTCTGGGTTAGGTTATGTGCTGGGTTGCCCATGCTTGGCCATTTCAGGAGGGGGGTGGATTTTGGGAGAGCACTTGGCTGAACTTGAGCATAAATCATATGAGGTCAGCAGACTGATGGGGAGCAACAGTGATCACTGAATCCTTGTTTGAAGCAAAAATGCCTAAGCTCCCTCTGTGTGCCAGAGACAAACATGACACCATTCCTTACATTTTCCAGCACTATCTCTGTCATGCAGGAAATTATTGACAAACAACTCCAAGTTATGCAATACAAATCCACCTGGCGTGCACCTCAAGCTCTAATGCCTTTCATCCATTCACAATATCAGTGTCTTTTCAGACAGATACCAAGCAATTGATGCAGGGGTGGTTTTTTTCAGAGGCTTCTGGTGTGAACATCTTTTCTTGGTTCCTCAAATGAGAAAACATAGATCTATAGCCCAGCATGATCAGTTTTCTTAAAGTCCTCAAAATAGCTTAGAAGCAAAGATTTTATAAGACCTAGTGAACTGAGTTTGTCCTCCACGTTCTCCTTAAACATGCACAGTTAAGAGAGAAGCTGAAGGAGCAAAGTAATTAAATAGGACAGGTACTCTTGACAGACACATCAAATATGCCTGACATCAAACTGAGGTGAAATCAGCTTTGCCTCTGTATTGCATCTTGAAGGGAGGAAGAGATTTCTAATCTGAAGGACATCTTCTTTGCTTACCCTACACTGAATGACTTAGGCACATTAACAAGTGCAGACAGGGCAGTGGCCAGCTGAGGTGATTGGTAAGGAGCATTAAAGGTGTGCAGTCAGAGGGGCAGAGCTCACTCTCTTGGCTAGCATGTGATTCAAACAACAGGCCACATCTGCAGATGATAAAGCTGACTTCATTGTAACCCAAGGACAACACTGGTCTGTTTGTTTACAGGACACGGCCAACTCTCTCTCCCACACATTCTTGAGCAATGCACTAGAGACTATCACAGACTACAACTTCTATTGCAGCTTTGACTTAACACTTTATAGCATGCCATGTGTACCCTTCAAAGAGATGAAAAAAAAGTCAATACAGGCAAAGTTCTGGTTAGCGAGTTTCAAATGTTCCACTCTCGGATACATTATCCAGCAAAATACTACCTGTAAAGCCCACTGAAGTGCTAAATTAAAGGATTTTTCTTCTTGATTTTGACTCTTGATATTAATGAATTGTTTTTCATAAAACACTGTCCTTGATGAAGATTATGTTACCTTGCAGCAACCCTTGTCTGTAGTTTTTATAAAACATTGAGCTATAGCAGTCCCTCCACTGGGGAACTCTAAATGTTTAATAAATGCACATAAACTAACCTCAGCACGTACCCAAGGAACAGAAGAATCATTCTGTGTTTCTGGATCCTGAATGTGCTAAAGTGGAAGGAGAAGGTCTGGTTGTGATTCCTGACTGCCTCCCTTCCCTCTGGAGGACAGGTTCCTTCCTATCTGTCTTCTTGCATGCTGCTAAGATCCCAGGGACATTTTTCATCAAAAGAGGGATCCCCTTCATGTCTAGCATTTCACAGAGCTGAGTGCCTGATCAGTCCAATTTTGGATCAACCTAAAATCATTAAAAAACAGCTTTTTTCAATTGGAGTGTTTCCACTGAAAACTACTGGCATTTTCTAAAAACTGATCTAATTCACCTCAAAGTGGAATTAATGCTTCAGTACTTAAGACAGATATTTGGACTCAACCAGCTATAAAAAGGCAAGTTCTTTTCTGACCACTGCTGAGTAATTAATGCATCTCATTTCTAAATTGATTTCTCTTAAATTACATACAGCTGAGGAAGTCAGAGAGCCAAAGAAATTCTGTTTGAGTTTAAAATCAAAAAGTCAAATTGGGATGAGACTGAGAAATCAGATTTCAACATCTCTTGCCCCATCAAATTTGTTGATCCAAATTGTGCTTGCTTGAATTAAGTAAGAAAAGTAAATTTGCAACATATAATGGAGTTCCTTAGAAAGTTTTTTTATCAGTGAAAATATATGTATTTAGTTAAGGGACTCCGTGGAAGTAAACTCTCCTAAAGAGTTCTTGGCCAAATTTACTCATTATTGAAGAGGATAAAATTATTTTGCACCAAAGGGTCATGGTGAATGATACCTGTGATGCATAATCATCAGCTTTGTATGAAGCTTTGGACCATCAAGGTAATTTTCAGCAAGATGGTTTCTTAAGGAATAATGCTGATTCATTCAAGATAAAATTTTTTTGTAGGAAAGTGTCAGTTCTGACATTTATTTTTACCCTTAAAATTTTCAAAAGTGATAAAAAAGTTTCAATGAAACTATTTTTCTAATTACAGCATATTTCTGTTATGTTTACAGAATTTCCCCATGTTGAAACACTGTCGATGGTTTGACTAATATAATTATGAAAATTGGGTGGAAATATTTCAAAGGTTTCAAAACAAAACATTGGCACAAATTGAATTTCCTTCTTAAATTTCTTTCTTAAAAAGCCAAAAGAAGTAAATAAGTAACCCCCAAAGCCCACCAAATCCCCAGACTTCACCTCTTGGTCTATAGATAAATTAAGTTCTTTTATTTGCTTGTTTTTCCCTAAAAAATCTGCGTCAATATACCTAAATTTAGCACATAAGTTAGTTTCAAAACACTGAGTAATATTTGTACTGTTTATTTTTTTTCCAAAAGACCCTGATTAAGTTGTGAAAGAAACCAGTGTCTTAAAGTTTAGCACCATGAAGAAATTACAGATGGTGCATCAAGCCCATGAGAGCCTCACTAACAGAAGGGAATGGGCCTGTAGTTATGAAAACACAATAAAGGTCTAAAAATTCCAGTGTGAATTCCATAGGCTGTTCTCAGCCCTCCGGCAAAAATTAGCACCAGGGAAATTTCTGCAGTTGAAAGCCTCAAGCCCAATCTCAAGTTCTACTCTTAAGTGTTAACATCTGTGCTTATATTGTATAGTACCTCCAGAAGATCTCTCACTGAATAAATATGATCCATCAATAACAAGTAATTTTTTATGTTGACCTCATCTCTTGAGCCTCATCTGGGTAATGAGGGGATGAGTTTGTGTCATTCAACCCTCTTCTGGTTCCAAGGTAGCATCAGGTCACTTCCACCCCCTCGTGCACATTGGCACATTAAATCCCCCATGTACTAGTTGTCATAATTTGCATCTGTCCTCTGGAAGCAAAAGGTGGCCTGGGGCATGTTCTTGCATTGTTGTTTTTTTGTTTAGCATCTCCTGGTCCCGAGAATACTAACTTTTAAAATACAGACACGTATATGGCAAGCGTAGATGACAGTGACATATATGTTCCTGCTATGACCTTCATTTCTCTTAGCTTAAAAACTAATTTTAGTCACAACTGAGCAGCTCCACTAGCACTGCAGGGGTAAGAAAGGCATAACCAAGACTGAAACAATCTTCATTTGTAATTGCCCTTTTCACCCTGGCACCTTATGTGAGTAAATTTTGTATTATATTTGTATATTTGTATTCAGCATGTTTAACAACCAACATCTGCATTTAACTGTTTGCTTTGTTAGAAAGAGCAAGTTGGCAAACAGGACAACAGGAGACCGTCCCTGCAGGTGGAAAGGACTTGCCTCTTCCCACGGGACCTTGATCCAGCTGCAGTATCCTGCTAACTGCACTGATTTTCAAGCTGCTGCCCGGGTTTCGATAGGATCAGACAGGATCCTTCCACAGTGTCCTTGTGCCGGGGCTGGCTCTGGTTTCCTGGGAGCACAGGAATTCCCCACCTCCCTGGGCTGTCCTCAGCAGGACGGATGATCACTGCCTGCACAATGACAGTGCAGTGACAAAATGGCCTCGCAACTCCCGCACTTCCCTTTGGATGATTTGTTCCTGTCCTTGTCTGTTTAGCGATGCATTTTATAGTGGCAGCTGATTCTTTCAAGCTTAATAATGCAGCCAAGCTGCTTTCTGACATTATCCCAACATAATCACTATAATTCCTTCTGTTTCCAATATAGGTCAGGTTCTGCCTGGTTCAATAAGACACCATTTTTAAGTAAGCATCATTCATCTTAGGGTGCATTAGTCTGTTTCATTTTGGTAATTGGTCTCAATCATTTTTTGTTTGCTCTTTCACATTTTCCTTGCTCCTTAATTATCTAATCACACTATGGATTATTAAAAAGCTGAATCCCTGTTAAATAAGGTGACCATATGCAGAAATTTCTTTGCAGTTTAATTTCCATTCTTTCAGGCTAGAGAATTCTTGGAGTTGAGCAAAGAAGTGAGTTTTGATTTTCAATTATAAGCATACATAAGAACAAGAAATAAGGCCTCTAGTTGTATTCAAATCTGAAATTGAATAGAAGTGGAAATAATTTTAAAAATAAATGGACTAACAGAGATGGTGTAGGGGTTACGGGGACTGAAAATTCGGTATTTTATTCTGTGGTGTGTGATGACTTTTGGAATGTGGAAAACATCACCAGTGTTGGAGAGGGAAACAGACAACTGTAGGTGTAAGGGATTGTACTTCTCTTTATTATTAGATGTATCTGAGCCCAGCCTCCAGAATGACAGACATGCAAGACAAAGAGATTTGCAATGAACAAATTAAAAAGAAATGCTAACCATTTTTGTGATTATAAGTGGCTTTAGCATAGAAGGGGCCTCTCAGCCACAGGCAGAGGCTCCTCAGCAGATGAGGGTCCTAAATGTAAAGACTTAGTTTGGTAGAAGCAGTTTTTCAGAATGTTCCAAATATTTGTGGAAAGGATGCATGATAAAAATTGGCTGGTCTTCCATATCTTTTGGTGGATAGTAAAAAGTTGCAAAAAGAGGTTGTATTTTGTATCAAAAAAAGAATTTTGCTTAACATAATAAAAGCTTCAATTCTGAATTTAAATTAACTTTTACATTAAACACAGTATTCTGCTTCTGGTGAAGCACTTTAAAAAGTCTAAATATAAAATATAAATATATTTAGTACATGTACTGATAGATATAACATATTATTAATATTTTAATGAGTCAAAATTATGTGAATGAAAACAATGCAACCTTAATTAAATTATCAAAACAAGACAAACGCAATCTATTTAATCGAATCTATTCAATCTGTTCCCTATTGAACATGTGAAAAAAATTGGCATATTTCTGTGAAATATGGGGAGGGGGAAATCCCATTTTTAGGGAAAATGGGTATATAGACAGTTTTGCAGCCACGTTTCCAGCAGACATTTTTAAAAAACACTCTCTTTACAGTCTGATGACAATTGAAAGTTTAGCTTATACTGTACAAACAGATGAATATTGAAAGTAATCACAAGTGGTTATTATATATTATTTATTCTTACTTGTATGCCCAGTGCTCTTACAGCTCCATAGACCCAGCAGAAGGAGTGGTGCCTTCCCAAGAGAGCAGCTGGAAGACTTTGATCTGTGACAAGCTTCCTACTCCTTCCAATAAAATAAATATAGAGCAGAGGTCTACCTCCTTATGTTCTGCAGAGAACTGCCAAATAAAATTAATACAACCCTTGTCTGATTTGACATTTTTTGCTGGGTTGGCCTAGAAGAAACTTTGGCCACACTGAAGATGAAGATCTTTGCCACAATTCAGGATGATGTGATTTCTTACACTGATTAAGTCTTTGACATGACTTCTTGAGGGACCATGTCTTTTGAAGATAATAACTATTTTATGTAAGTGTGCTGTGATTTCCAAGTGTATCCATGTGGAAAAGAAGGCGAATTCCACACTATCAGGGACAGCAATTAGGTTGTGAGTTCCCGAAACAGCAGCCACTAGCTTTTAGTTGACTTAGAAGATGACTGAAACCAGAATATGAGATGAGGTTGCTGTGCAAGAGGTCATTTTAAAAGCAGTCAAGGAATGATTCAAATAACAAGTGAAGTGGAAACAGAACTGTCTTAAGGAAAAGAAAGCACTGAACTTTAGATTTTCCCTGGCATTTTATTTTATGCACTCCAATTCATGGAGGCCCAAGAGACTTCATAATTTCTGCAGAGTCTCTGCCTGTGTAGGGGAGCTTCTGCAAGCATAACAGCCTCTTGATCTGGACACAGACAGAGTCTGACCCCAGGCACTGGGCAAAGTGGAGGCAGACTTTTTCTGCTGTTTCACTGCCATTCGTAATAGTGTGCATGTGACTAGTGCTCCAAGGTATCAAAAAATTTGTCTACAACACCTGTTAAATATGGAAGCTAGCTGGGTTACTGTCACAGATGGATTTTTTTTAAATTCAGCTCCTGTCTTTGCCCAGGCCTATGACAGCAGGCAGGAGGTGTATTGAAGTGACCAGCACCCCAAAAATCCACTCTATCCACAAGTTCTTTAATAATAGCTGATTCAGTCTATTATGAAATGAATTATTTATTAATAGACAGGAAAACTAACAGACAAGACTTAAAACAAGTTATTACTACACAGGGATAAAATAAAAGAGATACTACTAGTAGATTGACATACAGTGCACGATACTGGTACCTTTCAGTTACAGAAAGAACTATACTAAAGAAATAGTATAAACCTAGGATTCAATGTATCTCACTATCGAAGGTTGGTGGCATACACACATCGAGATCCTCTCACTCAATCCCTGGGGAAGTAACCGCGAAGCTGCATCCAAGCCTCGGGGGGGAGTCTCCGACAGTTTCGGGATGTAAGAGGCTTCTGCCTCAATGATAACTCGTGTATCTTTCATAGCTGTAAAACGGTGGCACTAAGTCAGAAATATCTCTTATCTCTCCCCCATTGGCTCGCCAGACTAAGATGTTAATCCTTAGCTAGGTGTGAATTAACCCTGGCACCAGAGATAACCCCTGATGGGCTTTTCCACCCGTGGTTATCTCTTTATGCACCAGCTATTGGGATACACAGAGCCGGGGGGCAGGGGGACGTCCTGCCACAGTTACCAGATCAGACTCATCCAGCACAGGCAGATATTCACAGGAAGCAGAAATACTCAGGTTTGCTGGATGCTTTAGCCTCTTCCAAACATCTGCTGTGGGTGGCCCGAGTGGCCTCAGGGCTGTGGACGCTGAGCCCAGCAGCCCAGACCAGCCCCGCTGTCCTGCGTGGAGCTCTGCTGAGACCCAAGCTTCCACTGCTGCAAGATCTCCAGTGAAGTAGTGGGACAAAGCAGACACTCTCCAAACCCTTGGAAACCTGCTGCAATTCTGCATTTTCCTGGAAAACAGCGTGGTGTTTGCTTTTGTTTGGAAGAAGCTACTTCTTTCCACTGTGACCTATTTATATAAGGGGACAGAATAAACCAGTTTCCAAAGACGCTATTCTTTTCTTCAGTGCTGGCTCCCTTCCCCCATTTAAGTCTGCTTTGAATACGCTTTTTAAGTCTACTAATGAGTAAATTTATCACATTTCCCAAATATTTCTTTTGTAATTCACTGACTTGACCATTCTGGAAATTGCCACATTATACTAAACAATTATTTTAAGGCAAAGATATCTGGGAAAAAAAAAAAAGACATTTGTTTCCATAGAACTGTTCCTTTTTCTTCAGGCTTTCAAGATTTATTTTTTTTCCTTAGATCTCAAAGTAACCAAGAGTAACTAACTGAAATTAAATCAAATTTTTAATTAAAAATAGTAAATGAGGAAAAACAAGATTTATAACTAAAGAGGGAGAAATCATCTAGCCTTCATTCTGTCTAGAAACAGTTTTTACTAAACTAATCAGGCTAGAACAGGTGAATTTAGACATTCTTGGGGTGAACAGGGAAATATAAATATCTCTTTGGCCAATGGTCATCTCCTTCTAAGGGACTGAAAAGATTAAACTGATCGCATAAAGCAAATGTGTGCATCATAATCCTGTAAGGGCAAGAAAGAGTAATAATGCTTGGAGCACATGAATTTTCACATGAAATATTCTAAGACAGAACTGCTGGAAGCCTCTTAAGGCAACAATGGCTATAAATTCGTATATTACATGTAAATAACCTTGCTGTCAACAAACACAGGGAAAATTTTAATCAAAATAATTATTTTCATCTTTTCCCAATTTAAAAAATAACAGAAAGGAAGCTGGGGACTTGTCTTCTAGTCTTGTATTTGTTGTTAGTGGTACTGTGTGCTCAATACAGACAGCAGTGCAATAATCAGAATAAGACTGTTTATCCTACCAGCTGCTGACATTCCCCCTTGCTTCCCCCACCTTCCTAGGCTGCACCTGGGCCCCTCTGATAACTGGTCCCTGGTGTAGCTGCATGCTGAATAGCTACATCATTTTTTCTCTCACCTTTTCATCTCCTCCTGTCTCCACTGAAATGCCACCATTTCGATTATTTTCTGTCCTCATCAAGAATTACAATAAATGCTGTTATTCCTCACTGGTAACGTCTACTTGAACCAAATGTGAAAAAAGGGGTTCTATGGTCCATGTCTTGGTCATCTCTTACCTCTCACTGCAACTTGGTTCTCTGTAGCTTCCTCTCATACAGCTACCTCTTCTTTCTGAAGAAGAGCTGAGGAAGAAAAAGTCTGCATTATGCATTTTCCTGTGAATGTATGCACCCTTGTTTCCTTTTCCATATTTTTGTCTCTGTTTTTGCATGAGATTAAAGCACCTCAGTTCTGAAGTTCTCCACCTCATTATGCTCTAATCAGCAACTATTATCCATGAAAGACAAACTAATTATTTTTCTTACTAATTCCAGAAAACATCAGGTCGCTATTCGGCATCCATGAAATAGGAAAGCAGAAGGCTTAAAACTAGTAAGAAAAAGGTAGAAAATAGAAAACATCATTAAGTCTTTGCCAAAGTCTGCAATGCACTCAATAACGGAGTTTTGATTAATTAATGTTTAAAAGGATATAGTGAAACTAGAACAAACACAAAATTACATAAAATAATATTTTTAAAATATATAAATTTATGACTACCCTAGAGAAGATGAGTGAGGAATAATTATTGACTGTTTCTCACAGTACAAGAACTGAGGGACATCAAATGAATGATCAGGTGACAGGTTAAAAAAAGGAAATACTTCACAAGCTGTTCTTAAATTGTGGAAATCATTGCCATAGCATGCTACAAAGGGTGATGAGAAAGCTGAAAGTACAAGTTTGCTCAAAAAGGAATTAGAAAAGTGATTGGAAATAAAGTCTACCAAGACTATTAGATAGAAAGGCATAGTTACATTTGTTTGTGAAAATTCCTAAGCATACTCATTCTTATTTTCTTTCCTTCCCTCTTGCTGGAACTCCTTTTCTTTTCCTCTTCCCCTCCTGCAGGCCACCATTCCTACTGTAATCCTCCCATGTCCTTCACCTCTTTCATAGGAATTCCTGGGTATTGATTTGTCCTGAAAACACATCATGATAAGACTTGTATTTTCAGGGTATACATCATAACCTGAACTGAAACATCAACTGGTTTTCCTAAGGTTTCATCCTTTTTTAGCATTTTCACACTGGTGAGAATGCCTCCAGGGATGAAAAAATGTGACTGTATCTTCCAGCTTCATAATACCATGCCCACGTGTCACAGACTTCCTTGTAGTAGCAAAGATCAATGTGAAAAAAAAATATATGAGAAAGAAATGAGAGATGGATGGGTGCACTCTGCATTCAGCATTGATCAAGAGAATGAGTTTTGCTTCTGAGTTAATGCAGAAAAGGTATGACAGAGATTGAGATTCCTGAAATCCTGACCAGAAGAGCTTTCATGGAAAGGAGGCTCCATGCTCATGCCAGAGAGGGATGCTTTTGATGGAGGGCACGAAAATATGGCCCAACATCTGTCTGGTGACAGGATGATCATGTGGCAACTGAGTGTGGCATCTGGCACTCTCTGTCAAGCAGCCTGACACACCCATCACCCAGTGACAGCACCCATCTCTTAATTAATGTGATGGGCATACATCCAGCCACTCTGAGCAGGCTGTCACTGCTGGAACAACTCGTCCAGCCAACAGCTGGCTCTCTGCTGTGTCTGAAGTGTCTTTCTGAAAGAATGTGGCAGAGCCTTTGTGAAGGAAGAGGGGGCACAGATGAGGTGGATCTTGTCAGTGTCTCCCGGGATTGAGGCTGTGAGCCTGGTGAGCCTGCATTCCCATTCTGTGCACAAGGCAGAGGAGAGCACTGACAGATGGAGGCTTCCCCAACATGCTCAGTATATATCTTATGGCCAGATAAGGCTAATAGGGCTGAATACTATTGAATCACTCTTACCGCCCCAGATTATCTGGCCTAACCTATTGATTGATCTCAGTACCTGCTGCAAACTCATATCCTCATGAGCAAGCAATCATTCCTTGATATGGCAAATTATAAATATGTTTATGTGATGAAGAAGTAGGCAGATTTTCCTTAATATATGACTACATTGGTGCCAGACTCTTTTCAGCAGTGCCCTGCAACAGGGTGAGGAGCAGTGGCCATAAACTAAAACTCAAGGAGTTTCACCTCAACACGAAGAAGAACTTCTATACATTGAGGGTGGCAGAGCACTGGAACAGGCTGCCCATGGAGCTCGTGGAGTCTCCCTCTCTGGAGACATTCAAAACCCACCTGGAAGTGTTCCTGTGTCACCTGCTCAAGGTGGCCCTGCCTTGGCAGGGGGATGGGACTGGATGATCTCCAGAGGTCCCTTCCAATCCTAACTATTCTGTGATTCTGTGATTTTCCACAATTACAGAAATTCATGTATATGTCTTTATTCCTAAAGAAGTGCATATAAACAGTCAGCTATTTTGTCAGTAGTCTTTACTTATTATTTTCTGTCAGTGGAACCAATGTCTCTTTACTTAAACCACCAGATGAAAGGTGCCCAGTATTGAACACATCTGTTTAATAAGCTTTGCAAGCTAAATCTTGCAGAATATATATTTGGAAGTACATTTCCAAGACAGCTAAATGCTTGAGTTTTTCTTTTAGCTTTCAGTGTGCTTTTGTGTATTTCAAGATCAAGGAGATTTATGGGATTTGAGCTGGCTGAACTAGAAGAAAGGGGACAGTGTTACAGCCAACAGCTGATGATTTGACCTCTTCTCATCTTTGTAGAGTCTGCTTGGAAAAAGAGGAGTTGAAATTAAACAAAGATGGCTTAAAAGTATAAATCCAGCTACTTTCATCATACAGTATATTTGGGGCTACAAAATGACTGAACATTCAAAAATAACCCTAGAGTGTCCTTGGAAAATAATTGTATCAAATTATTAATCTACATTAAATAAATTGGTGTGGCTTGTACTGCAGCTGCCTGCAGCAAATACCTACTTTACTAAGAAATTCAAGACTCCAGAGTAATGTAATTTACATAGCAGTCTTTAAGTACTGCTGAGACTAATTGTCTTTGGAAGAGGGGTATCACTGTCAGTGTGTTCCTGAGGTATCAGTTGTTAGTAGGTGCTGAAGCGGTTGAAGATATCCAGGATGCAAAAGTGGATGGGAAATTCCCCTGGAGAAGACAATTGTCAGACACGTAGTAGCAGAAACTGAGGATGGAAAGAAATGATGAACCAGATTGTGCCTTCTTTCTAGAAGGCAATGGCATGGGTTACACAGGCAAATGGAGCCCCAGGAAGGACAGGTACAGAGTTACCCAGGGACATTCCTCGGTGTTTCAATGGCTATTCAGACCATGCCTGTAAGTACAGTACAGCTTGAGAAGGGTAGAGCCACAGAGCAGCATGATTTCCCCTCTTTAATGGGTAAGGAATCACAGTCAGAAGAGAATGTTCCCTCTGCAATTGTAGTAATCCACTAAAAGGATAACCAGAGGGGAAATCAAGCCATGCAACACTTTTTTAAAGAGAAATTACTATAAATCCAAAAACCTACAAGATATTTTTATGTCATCTAAGTCAGTCAGTTCCTGATTCCTCATTGCTCCACAAACATACACCAGGGAATGATACTAATTTGTAAATTTTTTTTCTATATTTTGAGCATGGCATGGGGAAGAGGATTTTGAAAAACCCCAAAATAACAAAACAGAAAGAGCGAGCCACCACGGGAAAAGACTCCTAAAATCAAATATCCTACCAGGGAAACCTTACAAGGAAGATGAAGTCCATGAGCCTATGCTTGGTTGAATCAGTGACAAAAACCCCTACTGGGCCTGATGAGACGAGTGAGCCAAAAGGGAGAGAAACCAATTCAGGGCTGTGTGTAAAGGAAATGCAGGGAGCCAGTGTGTGTCCTCAGCCGACAGTCAGCAAAGGCAGCTCTCATCTATGACAGCAGATTTCCCAGACAATGGCTGTGCAAAATGGAGAAGATGAAGGAAAATGAAGCTGTTGTATAAATCAGGAGAATAACACCGTATTTCCTTAGGTTGGTTGTGCAATCTCCTCCAGGGACTTATCTTTCACATAAAACACTTTGAAAAGGCAGGTGGCCTGAGTGAGGAAAAGTTAAGCAGACACTGCAGTGCACAAATGAACAGTTTGACAGCGAGCAGCTGAAATATTTTGTGTAATATCTATCTTAAGCTTCAATAACTCAACTGGCATTCAGAAGTGTTTCTCTACTTTCTCTTTTACACAAGACTCCATGTTGCAGAGTAACTTTGAAAGAGTAATAATTAAGTACCTGACAAATATCAATGTCCCTCCAAAATTTAGTAAAGCTCCCTTCAAAATTTAGTAAAGCTTTTACCCACTATGGTTTTTCTTCTACTTCATGAAATTAAGCTGACTAGGACATGACACATGAAGCACTGACAGATTTGTAGTCATAGCTGAATTTCCATGAACATTCTGCTGCTTTCAGCATACACAGCTTTGCCAAAAAAACAATCTCAGGAAAAAAGTGCTCACCTAGCAGGGTTTGGGTTTTTTTTGTTTTTTGGGGTTTTTTTGCATGTATATATAAAAAAGAACATGAATAAAGTTGTGTTTTCTTTGTCCCTTTTTGGAGAAAGAAGACAATGGGGAAGGCTGTTACCCTGATGTCATAGAAGGTGCCAATTTCAATCGAGGCCAATGTACTCTGCCCCATTTTTGTAGATTTCTGATAGCTGAACAATGCTCTGATGGAAAAACCATTATAAATCTCCAGACAAACTACAACCTGAGTGTTTGACCAGTGAGAGAATAAGTACCAAGAAATGATCTCTACAAGTAGTCTCTGACGATTTAAGAAGAGCAATCCCCAAGCAAAGCCACTGGGAGATGTTCCCAGTGATTCGCCCCAAACGGGCCAGGAGACACTTCAGAGACAGAGTCAGAGAAGCGGGTGTTTGCTTTATTTGGCACCGGGTATCTGGGGGATCTCTCCTCCAAACAGACACACACCCCAGCACTTCCTACAGCACAATATTATGGGTTGAATCATGAATATTCATCACATTCCTTGGGACAGGTGTGGTTATACTAATTATTTCTCGGAAGTCATTGATATCATTAGCATACGTGCCACACATGCGCTGTGTGTCCTGGTGGTCGCACTGAGGAAGGCTTCTCCTCTTCCTCGGGGCTCTTTCTGATGAAGGCTAGTAGTCTTCCTCACAATGCACTTCTCACCTTTCTCCCTGGAGCATGTGTGGTCCTTTGAGGAATGATTCAGCAGGTGCAGAGATGATCCTTGTCCTCTCTATCTTGACCAGGTTAGTGCAAATCCAGCTTCTTAGATTTTGTAATTAACATTTGCTGTCGGAATCAACATTTGCTGTCTCCTAATAGTTAACTCTGCTTACATGAGTTAGCTATTGATCACCCCTTTCTCACCAGGTCTGAGAAATGGACTGCTCTGCCATGAAGCCCCAGTGAGCAGGAAGTAGCTCCCCACCATGGGACAATGTGCTGCAATAAACTGAGATACAACAAGAAGCAGTGGCTTTCTAGCTCCTGTGTTGGATTTAACCTCTAGGTTGGTACTGTCAGGAAGAGGACAATGCAGTAGGCTGGAGCATTGCTCTCTGCAGGGGTGATCCATTCACTGATCCACCATGTAGCAGTGACACGGCACACATGGAAGAGCAGCCTTCCTGCTGCGTCTGGTCACCAGCACTGCTTTAATGCCTCTCCCACCACATCATCTCCCTGCAAAAAATAAAAGGGGCTCAGAATAGGATTCCATCACATAACAATGTTCTCACATTTTCTTAAGTCAGTTGGAACAGGCTTTTTAAAGAAAATGTTAAGCTTCTTTTGAAACGTAATCAACCCAACACACAACAAAGTTGCCAAATGATGAAGAAACAAGGGAGTTTGCCAGGGCATGCCCATCCGAATGAAAGTAACAGTCATTAACCAAACTAAGCTACACAAACACCAAAGGGAGAACGTAAATCTGATATAAAAGCTGATTTGTATTATTTCTTTTTGGTTTTGTAAAAGTATTTTCAGCATGACTTAGAGGGATCTTCTAAAAATTCATTTCAATTAATAATTTTCTCCATCTTGCAGCCAAAAAATCTGATTTTTATCTTGATGACCCTCTTTGGAAATGTTCCTCTTTTGACTCCTGACTGCATATTTGGAGAAAAACTGGCATCCAAATAAGCCATTTCTGACAGAAGATCACAAACATTTTTTTCCAGATGTCTTTTAAATATCCTATTTCTAACAACATTACAAGCTATTTAGAGACTTCAGCTTTTGGAATTGGTAGCTTTCAGTGCTGCATCTCAGAACAGAAATTCCGAGTATGCTGAGCCAGCAGCCAGTTCCATGCCCTGAAAGGACCATTTGATGGGCCAAATCCTGAGAGCTGGGAAGTGTTTGCACATTTCATTCACTGCTGCAGCTGTTCAATTACCCTCAAGAGCAAAACCCACTTACTTTGTGATGGCTGAACATTCAGCCTTTGCTTGGAAAAGGAAATTATCTCCCATTTGGGGGGGGGAGGGGGGGGCAGATGTCAAACGGAAGGTATTTTTGAGATTAACAATTATTTTTGTTAATGAAAATAGTCTGCCACTCTTCTTCCCTGCTCCCTCACACATTTTTAGCATTGCCCCCTTTTATGATCAAAGTTTGACTTCTGAAAGACTTCTTTTGCTACAGCTAATTGGGACCTGATCTACTTCATGTTTGCACTCCTTGAACAGAGTGGGTAAACTCTCCTAATTTAATGGTGACTAACAGACATCTGCCACAGTCTATGACTAACATTACTCTGTATTTGTAGGAAGATGTGATTCCATTTCAGATCCTTAAGCAATTCAAATCACCATATACAGAAGATATTTTGCCTTTTCAGCCTTTTTTTCCTCTCTGGAAAGAAATTGAATCCCATAAAAAACATCATGAAGGGGGCTGCTCTTAACCAAAACATAAATTAATCTGTTTGGTGTCTGATGAAATGCAACAGAGCGTGAGTCTAAACTCACTTTGCTGACCTGTACTGCTTTGCAGGGACTACCCATTTCAATAGGATTAAAATTGTCTGACAAGTTACTAGCACAAAAAGAGAAAAATAATAGGAAAGAAACAATCTCTTATGAGAAGGTTTAGCACAGGTTATTGATGGGTTGGGGCCTATTTAGATAATGCTAATCAATGTTTCTTGGCAACTGCCAGATGGGGCACTGTGTTTCCTGGTGGCTTTCGAGGGCATTTTACAAAAACGTGCTAGAAACCAGAACGTATTTCCCCATAGAAAAACAAACTGATGGTAGGTGACAAAGATAAACAACTTGAGGAACTGGTTTGGGGCATTATGGCTCATGTACCTACTCATGGGTTATGTTTTCTGTCTCCAAGAAGAGGCCTTCATAATGTCAGTGTGTATTTGGGGCCTCTTTTCAATGACATCATATCCTGATTTTATTATATTATTATTCTAAGCATTAATGGTTTAATAATGATAATATACACATGGTAATTAAAAATTAATCATTAATTATTAAATATTTATTATAGAAGATTAATGTTTGCACTATTTAATGATTTTACCACTTTACTTCAGTGTTGGAAAGGTAAATTAACAAGCTGATGCTCAGAAAGAATGAGCACATTCTGCAGCTGAAGAACCCTCCAGTTTGAGCTGCAATGGGAAGACGACAGTGTAATCTGTGGAGCAAATAGACAGAACATGGCTGTACCCATGCACCTGACTTGGCAGCTGAGGCATCCTTCAAGAAACATCTCAAGAAACTGAACTTGTGAATTTGCAGACCAGTGGTGATAAAGCAAGGATGGCCATGGCAAAGCAAATGCTATGCAAGACAGCAAACTAGGAACCAGCCTGGCTGGGATCCCATTCTCTAGTCACTTCCTTCATGTGTTGCCACAACACGGCTTTTCCTGAAAATCCTATTACGTTTTTACCGAGCTAATGAACAAATATAGGATAAGATCCGAAATTATAATTTGCAGCAAACAGGGTTGTAGATGGTAGAAATACAGGTAGGTTTGCATGTGCTATTTGCATGATAAAGAGTGTTCTCACAGACCTGACTGTGAGTTGTAGGTCACAAGGAGCAAAGTTCCTATCACTGACTTTGGGCATCAAGCCCTGCAAACTTAATAATCTTGTTGTGTGTTTTAATAGAATTAACTAGCTAAACAAAGATCTTCCAGATGGTACCACACTACCAGTTCCAGGGACTTTCTAGGTTTAACTCCCATGTTGATCGAAAGTGAAAGCTGATCCACACTGCAGGGCACACAGGCTGTTGTAGAGCATTGGCTTAAGGACTGCAGCCTTTATCAGTGCTCCCCTGAGGCTCTGCCTTACTGGCTCAGGTCTTGCTGTGAAATGCGTGCCTGGGGTCAGCCCTTCTAAAAGCACATTTCAAAACTCCATGGTTTTCAATGGAAAAGTAAGTACAGCCCTACAGCATTCTGATTTTTGAGTGACAGCATAACTCTGTGCTTCTGGCCTACTGCACTTAGCTTCTGCTTCACACCCACAACAGAGAGGAAAGAAGGGCTTTTGCAGACCATTGCAGGACACCCTATGGGCCCTCCACAAATTATTGATTGAACAGCTGATTTTCCATGCATGCATGAGCAACACACCTTATCTTTCCCTTTGGAGCATAGGTGAGCCTTGCTAAAAATGTACTGGGTATACACAAAACATGGTTTACAAAAGCTCTTAATCTGAAAATAGAAAGTGTTCATCACTGAAGCACTGAAATTTCCCTCCTAAATTTTAAATTTCAGTCCACTTTTGTTTCAGTTTTAGAAGAGTCAAAAATCATCTCTCCCTCTCATACTATAAGAAAAAAACCCATATTTGTTCCATATCTCTCATGTCAAAACAGCAGCTTGCTTTTTTCCTTGAGTTTTGGGTCAACATCATACTTGGGAAGTGTCAAACATCAGTCCAAGAAATACAGGGTTCAAACAATACAAAGCAGTTGGAAAACAGAAAGCAAAAAGGAAATACCTAGCCAAGCATTTTTATTGTATCCAACATGCCATGTGCTGTAAATACTTCATGAATTTAAAAGCATAAAAAACAGCTCACATGTATTATCAATCTTACTTCCAACAGGAGAGCTGCAGGGAGGATGAGAAAGAGCTCCACGATGGCCTGCATGGAGCAATTTATTACGCAGGGCAGAACAGAGGCAAATCAGTCCCTACTGTGCTGCTTTTCCCTGTGCCATGAGGCAAGACACGTAACAGAAGCCTTTGTGGAAGGGTGTGCAGAGCACTGTAACAGGACTGGTTGTGGTCATACAGATTTCTTCCCTGCAAAGTAGGGACATCAAATGGTGATGTGCTTGAGAGCCAGCCTGATCCATGATCTCTCCCAGGGATGGGACAGTCCCTCCCTACCCTCTTCTCAGGGGCTTGGGAGGAAACAGTTCACTGGCTCCGATTAGTTATTGTTTTCAGTCTTGATGTAGCTTTTTCCCCAAGTTCTTCTCTTCCTCTGAGGCCGTGGAATAATGGAAGAGGGAACTGAGGCCTATTGGCCTAACACTGGATAAACAACTCAACTCTGACTCTACAGACTTCTTTTAGTGGGGCATTGAGATGGAAGACAGTTTGAAATTCAGATTCCAGGCTGCACTTTCAGAACAAGTGACTAGAAAAGAATAATTTTGTAATCTGATTAAATATTATTCCATCTCGGTATATTTGTGCTATGGAAGGACCAGGCACACACCAGGGCTTAGGTCTACAAACTCTGTGAAATCAATAGGAAGTGAGAAAGCTGAAGTGGGAGACACAAATGTCAATATTCTGTTGTATCTAGACCAAGGTTTGACAGTGTAAATATGGTGGAAGATGGCACAAGACCCTTCCTCAAAGAGCTAACTAAGAAATATAAGTTACTGAGAAGTGAGAAATAGGAGATTTCCCACTATCATCGTCTTAACCATGAAGATTTTCAGGGTCAGAAGGAGTGTACAAAAGGCATCCTTACTGTTGCAATAAAACCAGAAAACTTCAAGGAAAAAACACCGAACATTTTCTCTGTAGACAAATTAAAAGTTGATCCACAGGTTGCCATGGCAACGAAAGTCCATTTACTCTAGTAGTGTTTTCTAGCAGCTAAACACAAGTTTAAGTGATGAAGGAGAAAACACAGCTATGTTTATGACATTCCATTACGTTTATATAATTAGATCTTTCAACTGCAAACCACTGCTGGTGATGGTTTTCTTGACTGTTCATAAAAGCCCAGTGGACTGATGTAACCATTTTTAGAACCATCCATCGTATCTCTGCACCTCTGCAATCATTTGGGATCAAATGACTACTAGCATGTCATACATGGCAATTTTCACAATCCAGAACACTCATTTTGGGTTACAGCAATCCAGTCGGCAGCTTCTGTGGATGGTCAGAGGGGTACACATGAAAAGCTGTGTCTTAGACCATCAGGCAAGCCAAAACCTTAGGCATGCAGCCCTGTGTGGGAGCCTCTACAGTCCTGTCTCAGAAAAGTAATCTTCCCATACACACATGAGAGATTAAAGCAGTTTCTCTGCTTGTGGGACAGGCAGCAGAGGAACTTGTCACTGTATCGACTAAGCTGAAAGAGGGCAAATTTTCATCAACAAAAACTGCATGTGTGTGTGTATGGCAGCAGAGTCCATCATTAAAATGTCATGTTGGATTGGTAGGTGAAAGGGTCAGTCCTGTCTCTCTCCATTGATGCAGTGGTCTCCTCCCAGAGCTCTTCTTCTTAAAAAAACGAAAACTGAAGTTTTGGCCATTAGGAGGGAGGGTCCTGGCAGTGTGCATTAGCCAGCTGTGATGGGAGCCTGTTTTTGGTGCAAAGCATGCACGAGTTGGGTGACATTGTGTTTGCTGCAACCTGCAGATAGAGAAAGCTCTGTGGGTTTCTTCAGTCTCTGGACTGTTCCCATGAATTCTTTTACTGGGAGCCCATTCTGATAAACCTTCTCTTTCTGTCCTGGGCTTCAGAGCAGTCCTTGTAGCTGTTGTGTTTCACAGAAAAGAATCAGCAAATTGAAGACATTTGAGTGTCCATGGACACTTCCATAGAACCTGGATGCTGAGGTGAATTCTATATCACCTGGATGGACACCTCCATCCTTCCAAAACTCAGAAGTGTATTTCAATGTCCCTAGTACAAAGAACCTGTCAATATATTTAAAGTGCCTTTTTTTTTTTTCAGTCTTAAAAACCATTGTGTGAGAAGATCAACAAAGGGCATCCCTGTTTTTTTGTTTCATGAGAACAGCATATGAACCAGACAACATTTGTGAAGAAGAGTCTGTGGTTTTCTACATGACAACCCAGCAAATTGGATTCATGAAGTTCAAGCTGGTCACTCATCATTACCAGTAAGAAAAGTTCTGCATATCCAATCATGCCTTTCCATCACGGTATTGTGAAGACACAGGGTGGCAAAGATCGATTAAAAGGATAGCTTGGCCTACAGAGCTATGATTTCTGATGAGCAGTGAGATGAAATGAAGCCAGTGCAAATTCTCAACTCACAGGCTAAGTTGGCAGAGCTTGCAACTAAAAAAAAATCCACGTGTACATAAATGTAGTCATTTTTTAATATAATCAATAAGACACTTTTGACATTTTTGAAAGTAGAAATGCAACTTAAATCTCACCCCTCAAAATACACTGGGCTTTCCTGTTTACTTAGAGCTGCACAGAAGATGGATTCTTTTCTCTGGATTTGCCTGTATACATTGTATAGAACGTTAAAGTTTTAATGAAGCCATTGCAATTTAAAAATACCTGAATAGAACATAAGATTGGTCTTTTAAATACCTACACAGTCCAGCTTTTATAATTTTCCATGTTGTGCTACAGTCCTTGAGAATCATCAGAAGGTCATTAATCTTTCTTTTTTAAAAACAGAAACATTCAGTGTTATAAAATTTATTAAATCTGTAGCACTAATAGATCTTCAGACCAACCTACACTGAAAGTTTGCATCAAAAAATCCAAATATTTTGCTGGGCCCCCCCAGTTGCATATGATCAGTCCACAGAATCCGATTACTGTTTATTCTGAAAGCACTGCTGTGAAAGGGTAGGCTCGATAGCTGCTATTGCTGTTGAAAGGGAGGGAAGGACTGTCGTCCTAATGAGTGTTTGTACAGTAACCAGCACAGTGGGATGCCCAATAGCAAATAATAAACCTTGATCAGAGATTTCAAACATTCTGTAACGTCCGACAGACCATTCTGACTGCTGCACAACCAGGGGCATCAGCTGCTCTATGAAATCCTTAGATTACTCCGGGGATACTTCTGAATCATGTTTGAGTAACCCAGTCCGGGCACGGGTGTTTTCACTTCTCTCGTTTTTCTTGTGCCACGATATTGCTTTTAAATCAGCGGCAATTTTGGAAGAATGGTTACTTCACTCTCTACTCACTTGAGGAACCAAACCATGCACTGGAGGCGCTGAGCCCCACACCCCGAAGAGCTGGACAGGCAGGAGCATGTGTGTGTGTGTCCCACGGCCAAGGGCTGCACGGAGCCCCAGCCGGGTGTCCCACAGCCCTGTGCTCCAGCACCTTCCCCACTTTCCCTCAAGGGCTGTCCCGGCGCTGGAGCTCCGTGTCCTGCTGTGGGGCAGCGACATGAGGGCTGTCCTGCATGAGGAGCTGTGCGGCCCCGGCCGCGCTGTCGGGGCTCGGACCCGCCGGGTTAACACCTCGGCCTTTCTCCTCCCAGTCCAAGGGATTCCTTCGCCCTCTCCCCGCGCGGCGGGCGCTGCTGAGGGACCCGCAGGCACCGAGGCCA
>VZRO01008453.1:0-20684 GCA_013397915.1 Daphoenositta chrysoptera | reverse complement strand
CGGTGTGCGGCTGGCTCCTCGGGCCCGTTCACAGGCGGGGAAAGCCCTGCTCAGCGCGCTGCGGGTCACCTGCCCGGCGCTGTGCAGTAGGGCTCTGGAATTGGGACTGGGATTCCCCCTGGCTGCAAGGTTTCCTGTGCGGCCGTCCCGAAACTTAACCTTCCTTGCGTGGCTTTTGGCCAGAGCGAATACCAAGAGAGCGGTGAAATGACACAGCGCGACCTACAGCAGCAGTGCACAGCATGGAGATCTCCGTGGAGCGGCTTGTGTGACAAGTTGCACCACTGGTTTGCCGAGGAGCCATTATAAATGTATCTGCAGGCGTTGACAGCCAAGTTGTGTAGCAGAGCAGCAAGGCATTGCAAAAAAAGGTTAATGGTTATGAAAAGCTGGGATACGAAATTCAACATGTGCATCTCAGAATAGGATGTGATGATTGCTGTCAATTGAGTTGACAGTTTGCCTGTCCTAAGGTTGCTTGTCTTTGCTTTTTTTTGGTAGTGTTTAATTCCTTCATTTGGCTGTGAAGAGTAAGTGCCAAGGAGTGCTGCTGCACTCGGTGTAGTGTGCTGAAATTTGTGCAGTGGGGCAGGCAGAAACCTATCTGAGGAAGCAGCTTGGGTTGGTTGGGGAGGAAGGTGGAGCTAGCACTGGAGCCCTGAGAAAGTTCAGTTGTGCTTCTGACAAATGTGCAAATAGGAGCTGTGTTTGCCTCTAGAAATAGCTGGGCCTTGTAAAATGTTTTAAAATCACTGTTATGTGCCTCTGTAAAGAACTCCTGAGTTTTATTGAAGGTTCTTATTCATAAGCATATCTAAGATGATGTTCTGGACTATAAGCTTCATTATGTGATGATATTTCATCATTGATTATCATTTAATTTCTCTGCCTTTGATGGCTTATTTCTTCATATCATTACTTTATGGTAATATCCTTTTTAACAAAAACAGAACTGGGATTAGTGCTTTAATACTGGTTTGGAAAGGAATTGAGTTGATGATCTGTTAATTCAGGAATTCATATTTCCTTTGAAATAAAGGAGTCTGATTTATGGTTGACAGGAACAATGCAGATGTCTCTTGAGGAAGGTGTATGGGTATTGCTGTATTTCCTCCCACTAATAGATGCAGAAGAGGTTACTTCTGCCCTTTCATTTTGGTGATTGTGATGATGATGATGATAGATGCTGCATGCTCTCCATAGAATGGTGATTTGGTTTGGCAGAAGTTCAGGTAGTGTTGTGATTTGATATGTGGGAAACATGTACAGTCTGTGACATTTTTATTTTTGACTACTCAAATTCCTAGCTATGGAAAATACTGCTTTGTACATAACTGAGCTCTTATAAATCTAGTTTGTAGATTGGCTTTAGGCCTTGCAGATAGCATCGTCGGAGTCATGCTAAACATACTTGTGCTGGCACTATTGTTGCTTCATTGGACATCATTCTGACCCAAAAGTTTGGATTTATACCTGCTGAGGAAAAGGTCTCCACTGAGATGCTTTGCAGTGACAGCATGTCTTTCAGCCCCTCATGGAGTACAAGCAAGAAATACAGGGTTAGATAGAGCAGCAAGAAAACTGTATTCTCAGTTCAAATGTGTTGGATGTAAGATCCTTTCTTTCTAGGTTCTGAGATTAAAAGGAATAGGTTTGCATGAGACTGAGATAAAAATTACCTTTGGTTAACGCCAAAACTTCGGAGTGTGGCTTTTTGGTCAAAATCTCAAGGTTTGCTTAGGGGCAAGTACTTGACATCACCTGATGCCAGAAGACAAATGTCCCATGAGACTTCAGCCTCATTGATGCTGGAGATAAATTCTTGAATCAGACAAGGATCAAGTGTAGTGTCAAGCTCTTTGGCTTGGGAGACTTCCCCTTCATGAAAGGGAGTG
The DNA here is from genome assembly GCA_013397915.1 of Daphoenositta chrysoptera. Taxonomy (NCBI): domain Eukaryota; kingdom Metazoa; phylum Chordata; class Aves; order Passeriformes; genus Daphoenositta; species Daphoenositta chrysoptera. The sequence goes on along the minus strand of VZRO01008453.1, from coordinate 18,789 downwards.
TGTGGAGGAGAAAAAGGTTTGAGTTAGTTATTGAGAATGAGCTAGAGCTCCCAAGAGAAAAAATAAAAAGCCACTTAAAAAGTTTGTGGTCTTTTTAACTACAAGTAGAAAACGCTGTAACTTCCCTTTTTTCTTTTGAATAAATTATTTATTACTGCCTTTCTCTTCCCAGCTTCAATATTAAACTTACGTCTTTAAAAAGTATTGTAGCCATCCCTAGAATTAATCTTGAGCACAGACAGGCTAACTGATACTTAGTCCCAGAAATACACTCAAGACCCAGATGTGCTGGGGCTGCTGGCAGTGTGTCAGATGGTTGATATATCCTCAGTCTGCAGTCAGTCACTGCATGTGTGCGTGGTGATGCCTGACTTGCTTGTGTGGCAGCTTCTGACAAACAGGGAAAGGTCTGGCTTGACTTTTGTGTGAGGAGATAAGTACATTGCTATGCAAGACTGTGCAATCCCAGATTTTTGTTTTCTGCCCCTTCTTCAGGGATCTCCAGTTCCTGTTGTTTCTGTTCCATTTAATAAAAATAGTGGGTGCTTAGATTCCCTGGGGAAAAAAAAAACCCAACATTAATAGCTTTAGCTAACTTCCTTTGTTGAAATCCAAAATAGCTGTTAACTTTAACATAGAGGTTAGAACAGATGGCTTGCTGGCACTTTGTGTTATTTCCTGTTAAACTATTTTGCAAATCATGCTTTTAGTTGGTGAGAAAATTCCCAACTATATGATTTGATATCCTGATTTTTAAACTGGTAACTTGTGGCACTTCAGGTTGAGGAAACAAGTGTCTGTCACAAATATCAAAGCAGTAAGATAAGTTCTGAGGTACTGGGATGTGAGTAATGGATAGGAGGTCTTGGGGTGGTTGCTGAAATGCCTTTCCTTCACAAAGAGCACCTGGCTACAGCATGTCCATGGGGAGGTCAACATGTACATTTAGAAGGATGATGTCATCCATGATCAGTTGCTGAATCCAAGCTTTTTGACCTAGTTGTAGAGTGCAGAAAAAACAAGAGAACAAATTGCTGCTAGGATGGGGAAAGCATAATTGAAAAGGAGAGACAGAGAGCAAGCAACTACTATTATAAGCCTGTGTGTGCCAGTAAGTCACCATAAGCCCTTCATTTCTGGTTGCTCCTGCCTCAGACTTGATTGGTGTGCTCTTCCTTCCTTTAGGAGTGGGGTGGCTCTGAATGGTGCTTTCCCTTGTTAGCTCAGTAATCTGGCCAGGAACTGCTCTATAATACATAGAGTTCATTGGGGGTCTTTGGAGGTGTGAATATCCTGGTATTGTTCCAGCTTGATGTTCCTGATTTGGGGTAGCTGGCATTTTCTTCCTAGGATCCAGTGCGTCCTATATCAGTGTAGTTCAGCAACCAGAAAATTCGACCTCAGATGTAAGAGCACTTCTTACTGTTAGGATGCTATGTTATAGTTATGTTTTAGGCTGGCAGCAATAGCAGGGAAATCTAGGCAAAAGTTAATGTTGAAGTCCTCAAAGATACAGGCAATTGGTGCTACTGTTTCCTTCATTTTCTAAGCTCTCCAAACCTTCTTCTTAAGCCTAGACCTAAGGACAAAATATTAAGAATATTCTTTGCTGAAAGAGCATAGCAGGTCATCTTTGAGTTGCATTTAGACAGTGAAAATGGCTTTTATGGATTTCCAGAGTGTTTCTCTGAAACACTTAATGTGCCACAAGTTGCCATCTTGGAAGAACATGCTGCTGTATAACAGCATGCTCTCAGGAGGAAGCTGCTAGGACCGTGCTCAGCAATCTTGTCACCTTGAAGAACATTAAGCAAATATTTAAAGTAGTTTTTAGTATTTTCTGTTCCCAGGAGTGTGGACAGGCAGGTGGGAAGGCAGCATTCCAGCAGCAAGGAGCTTGGAGGAAGAGCTCTTGGGTCAGGCTGGGCCATAAAAAAGGCCATATACGTGCTACCACCTAACAGGGCAGGAGCTCTTGCTTCGAGTCCTGAATAGAATCTGAAGGCTTTAGTCTTACTAGATTGATGTCAATATTTAAAGATTCAAGAGTAAGAAAAGTATGAAAGCTACTTAGTCACTTATGTCAGATTCTGCTTCAGAAATATCTGGCCCAAATTCTCTGTCTGCAAGTGGATAAAGTGATGCTGATATGATTTGTTCTTATTTATATAATCAGAGAACTTAGCTGCTTTTGACTTGCATAACCATAGAAAATATTGGGAAAAAATGTGTATTTATATAATCTGTTCTTGCATTCTACATAGAAATTACTTATAATGACAGTATCACAACACTTTCAGGAAGATTTAATAAATACATCTCAAACATCTACATTACTACTTTGCAAAGGCTTTATAGGATGACTTAAAGTCTTGAAGTTTTGCTAAATAAGTGAATTGTGCAAAGGCTTAATGTCTCATACATCTTACAAAATCTAGATGTGCTTTTCAGGAGGTTTTAATGGCTTTAGAGCACATTTTCCTGCTTCCATCGTCACTGAAGAGAACAAAGTGCATATGACAGCCTTATTGATTAAAAAATTTAGTGCAGCTTAGCAATCTGTGTTATCTTGCCTCTTCCGCCCATACCTCAGCCTTTAACATGCATTTGAGGAATAACCTAGTATTTAGATAGGCTTTACAGGGAAAAAAAACAACCAAAACACCAAAAAACCCCACACTGTTTTTTCTCTGCTTTTATAAAGAGAATCTGTTTTGGTCAGTACTTGAGACATGAAAGTCTATAAGCACTACAGATTAAGGTCTTCTTCATAGACCTTGTCTAGCCTTTTATAGAGAAAAAGCATATTTGCTCCTAGATCTGTTACTGTAAAAAATGAGTCTTTTCTCCTTGCAGCTATTGATGGGGTCATTTAAAGTAGATCAGTTCCTACAGCTACTCATGTCCTTTAGTCAACATCTCAGAAACAGTACAGCAAACAGTTTCCATGTCTGCATACCTTTAAGTCAGCCTAGAGAGGAAATCAGCCTCTCTGCTCAGTCTAATGAGGATGCTAATGGTGGAGTTGACTTGCAAACTCTGTATTGGCTGCTACGTCACAGGAAGTTGTCCTGGATGCCATAGACTTAAAAGAAACTGGAAATGTCTCTTAGATATTCTTGTTCATATAAGAATTTTGCTTCCCTCCTGTGCTCAAGCTTCAAAAATTTTGGAGTAGATGGATTTAGCAGTTTGGAAGTACAAGGTATTTCTCAAAGGGAAGGTAATAATGGATGTAGTTACACATCCTGACTAGAGGTCAGTGGAGTATAATCACTGAAATACCTCATTCTTTCAAGTACTGCCAAAAATTGGGTAAGTTATTAGAAAACAGAACAGATGGACTCAAAAGGAATGTATGGCTAAGACAAATGCATGATACTATCATTTGACATCTCACTTCCTTGTAGCAAGACATTGTTTCTAGGAGCTTATCCAAGCTCCCCCTTCATGTTCTTTAAAGAAGGGTGTTAACCAGTCACCAGCTCTGTGTGAAAATGAATGAACTCATACCTGAGTAGGTAATTTAAAAATTAATCCAGAGTTCCTAGATTAACAGACTGCAGGAAAATAGGCTTGGAAAGCTCCACAGATGATTTTTTCTCTGTATGAGTTACTCCTGGACTATCTTCTTATTTTCTGTGAAAACAACTGGTATTCATGTAACATGATAGAAAAAATGCTTTTGATTCCGCTTTCTTGGACAGCATGAGGGATTCACATGACCTGTATTGACAAACCATATATGGTGTTAAGGACAAAGAACAAAACCAAGCAACTTCTATTCAGCAAGCAATACAAAGCTGTAACTATGTAGCTGCAAACTGGGCAAGTTGAAGTGTAGTCCATGAGGCACATTGTAAAGATGCCAAAATCATGTTGGAGAGGGATATACAGGAGACATAGAGGAAGAATACTGTGTATGTGTCTGTATGGATGGGGGCAATTAGCTGTGTGTTGGATGGGAAGATTATTGGACTGACATAAAAGATACAGCTCCATCAGTGGGCACAAATGAAGGTGTTATTTCTGGTGAAGAAAAAGCAGAAAAAGACTTAGAGCAACTGCTGTTATAACTGTGATTCATTTCTGATTACATATGGCAGGGAGGTGGGTGTGTATGAAAGATTAAATTCAAGCAAAAAATGATAATATCTTTCTAAGTTACTTACAAAATGCACTGTTGTGGAAAGTCTGACTATCCAGTGCATGTAGTCATCTCTGCTTTTTTTGGAAAGGTAGATGCTGGTTAACTTTTGAGGGAGGAGCACCTGTAGGTGTGCAGAGTTAGGGGTCAGCGTGTAGCTGTGGGCGTGGCTGTTCCCATTGATGTCATGGTGCTGTCTGCTGCAGGATGCACCCTGTTGACAGAGGGCTTGGGCAATGGTAATCTTCTCAGTTTGTGCCCAGGAAAACTACTTAAAAGAGGCTACATGTGTGGAAACTCATGCATGCGTGCACTTACACATTCAGAATCATAGAATCATTAAGGCTGGACAAGACCTTTAAGATCATCAAGTCCAACTGTCAACCCAGCACCACCACAATGTTCCTGACTAAACCACATTCTCAAGTGCCATATTCATAGGTGTTTTGAACACTTACAGGGATGGTGACTCCACCACTTCCCTGGGCAGTCTGTTCCAATGCTTTACAACACTTCCAGTGAAAAAAAAATTCTTATATCCAATCCAAACCTCCCCTGGTGCTACTTGAGGCTGTTTGCTCTTGTCCTGTCACTTGTTACTTGAGAGAAGAAGCCTACCCTGTCAAGTCCCCCTTGAGCCTTCTTTTCTCCAGGCTAGACAACCCCAGCTCTCTCAGCTGCTCCTCATAAGACTTGTGCTCCAGGCACTTCACCAACTCCACTGTCCTTTTCTGGACTCCCTCCAGCACATCAATGTCCTTCTTGTCATCAGGAGCATAGAAATGAACACAGGATTTGAGGGGTGGCCTCACCAGTGCCAGGTACAATCACTGCCCTGGTCCTGCTTGCCACACTCTTGCTGGTACAGGCCTGTTTGCCCCTGGACTTCTTGTCCACCCCTGCTCACACTGGCTTATGTTCAGCTGCTGTTGACCAGCACCCCAGATCCTCTTCTGCTGGAGAAAGGATGCAAGATAGATTTCCAGCCACTCTGCCCCCAGCCTGTAGGACTGCATGGGGTTGTTGTGACTCAAGAGCAGGACCCAGCACTTCACTTTCATGAATTTCACACAGTTGGCCTCAGCCCATCAATCCAGCCTGTCCAGATCCCTCTGCAGAGCTGTCCTACCCTCCAGCATAACAACACTCCCATCCTGCTTGGTGTCATCTGTGAACTTGCTCAGGGTGCACTCAATCCCCTTGTCCATGTTATCAGTGAAGATACTAAACAGGCCTGGCTCCAGTACTGAGTCCTGGGGAACACCATTCTCTGGGCCCTGTCATCCAGCCAGGTTTCTCCCCAGCAGAGAGTACATTCATCCACACCATTGGAAGACAATTTCTCCAGGAGAATGCTGTGGGAAACAATTATAAAGGATTTACTAAAGTCTAGGTAGATTACATCCAGAGCCTTTCTCTCATTCACTGAGCACATCACCTTGTGATAGGAGGAGGTCAGGTTCATCAAGCAGGACCTGCTTTTCATAAATCTGTATGGCTTATGGCATTTGGAATTTGGGGTCTAGTTTTACTTATTCTGCCCCAGTACAGGGTAAACAGATCAACTGGCAAAAAAGCAAGAGGTGGCCAGCCCTCCCCAGAGGGCAGGGTGGTGGTTCATAAACCTTTTGCTGCAGCAGCCAACTGAAAATGAACGACCTTTGGTTTGGGGCAAGGGATTGCCAGGATGATCTTGAAAAATGCAAGATGCTCTTACGTGTCTCTCTTGCTGGATATGTTTCATTATGGATATAAATACATATGTGGATATAAAGTCTTATTTAGCCTTTCAAAGGGCTTCTAGCTTTCTGGACTATTCTTGAAAAGGATCACTAGATGAGAAGACATCCTTAAACTGAAGACTTTCTCGTTTTTTGGCCATTGTAGTTCTTCCTTACTCCTTTTATGTAGTTAGTGGTTGTTTTGAGATGAAGAAAAATACAATGTTTGAAGGTTTATACTTGGAGATCTGCATTAGTTCCCTCTTGTCACTGACTCTGAGATGAAAAAAAATTATTCTCGAAGATTTGGAGTGTGTTTGAGTGATCTGTAGCTGTTTTCATGGTGCTAACATTGCTGCAAGTAGTTTCAGTTCTTTTCTTTAAGGGTATGGCTTTAAGTGTATCACAAACCTGCCGCACTGGGAAAAGAGTGATGGGTTTTAGAGTAAATGACATCTTGGTCTTTCCACTTGATGAGGTTGTAGTTGATGAATAAAGAATGATCTCTCAAAAAAGGCCTTTCTTCATCTGCTTTGTACTACAGGGTAATGACTCACAGTTAAACTGACATCAGAGATGATCTAAGAGATTGTCCAACCTCTCCAGCAGCCTCTGCCATTGTGCCCCTGGGGGTCTGTCACAGCAAGGCTTGGCAGCCAGGGCCGTCCTGCCACCCCGGCCAGGACAGTGGCAGCCGAGGACACTGGGGCAGCCCCAGGCAGTGGGGGACAGGCTGAGGCTGGCTCAGGATGTGGCCGTGTGGGTGGGCCCATGGTGGGCAGGGCTGTGCCAAGCTGAGCCGTGCCAAGCTGAGCCTGGCCCTGCTGGGGTGGGGGCTGATGGCCCTGGGTGGCTGACGTGGAGTCCTGGGCCAGGCAGGGCCACTCAGGCATGGTGGTGACCCTGGGGCACTGGCAGCAGCTCCTCGAAACAAACTCCTTGGCAAAAGCCATGACTTTCTGTAATGGCTCTTCCACAAAAAAGTGTTCAGAAGGAATTTGTCAGTGCTCAGTTGAAGCATTGTTCCAGCCCACTTCCCGACGGCTGTGGTTCTCTGTGCCATGTCCCTACAGCTCATGGTGTTGGTGGACAGCCCTCCTGTCAGCCATGGAGAGCCTGGCTGCTGCCACAGAGCAACTGGGAGATAGTCCTGTCTTATCATTACCTTTGTTCCATGGGTGCCCTGCAAGTTCTTTTGGTTCAGATTACCTTCAGTGTTTACATCTTGTGTATGAAACAAACCTGTGGGGGTTTTGGTGCACAGAGAAGTTGTGCAAAGTTAGGAGTTAGCTGATCCTTGTGGAGGCCTCCCATGGTCACTGTGTTCCATGACAGACTTACTGCCTTGTTTTCTGCAGTGAATTGGAGGCAAATTATTGATGTTGGAACCATCTCCACAGTACTGGCTCTGAGATTCCCATTGTGCTTTGCATTACACTACATCTGTTGCAACAAATCTTACAGACATTAAAATGTATAGTGGGGTGAAATATCAGGCAGATGAAGAAATATCTGATTGGATAAATACCATCTAACTCCTATGAGGTATTCTCACTAAAATTGTCATTAGTGAAAATGCCTGTTTGTCTCCATTTGAATTGGATAGGTCTGGCCCAGCATCTCCAAAAAAGTGTAGCATGAAGATCTGTCAAAAGCTTAAATGCTCTGATGAGACATTTTTACTTTTATTTTTATATAATTTAATTTCATTTTATTTTTTATTTTTATTTTTAATTTGATAAGATCTTGAAAGCACATTCCCGAATGGAGCTGGACTTCTTGAATTTGTTTATTTAATCTTTAGATAACATAAATTTGGGAGTGATTCCATGTACACTGAAGAGCAAGCTGAGAACTTCTAAGGTTCTTGATAGCCTGAAATAGTCTGGTGCAGGGAACACCATGGCATGGGGCAAGAGGGAAATGCTTAGTGTGAAGGCAGCACTGACTAACAGCAGAAGTGGAAAATGGAGGGGAAGAACTGTCTCGGTGGAAAAGGAACTGGTGGTTGAAGCTGAACACCAGACAAGTGCGACTCAGTGTCATGCTGTTGTGAAAAGGCAAACATCCAAACAGAGTGTACAAGACTTGAAATGAGACTGTTTTGCCACTTAGGAGAGAGAGTTTGGGTTGCCAACCCAGGTGAGAAGCACGTAGTTAAGTATGAAGAGAGAGGACAGAAGCAGAAAATCTACTAACTTGGCCACCTTTTAGTATTCTGGTTTTAAGCCAAAGGGCCATATGGGTAAGTAAAAGAGCTATTATAGCAAAGGGAATTATCTGCCTTACCTGCTCTGAAAACTAAATATGAGGAATAATGGGTATAAATTGATGGATAATTGAATCAGACATGATAGAAACTCTCAGACAGTGCAGTGGTGCAGAAGACAAATGTGTCACTGAAAACCTGAGAACAAGTGTCATTAACCTATTATATCTGTTGTAACAGACTGACACCCGGTGTGTGTGCTGAATGGGAATAGAGGCCTTGGACTGAAGGACTTCTGAGGTTCCTTCCAGCACTCTTTTCCTTTGTTTTAGATTGGTTAAGATAAACTAGCAAGCTGCATAGTGCCAAGTTAAATGTTGGAGCGTTATGCAAAGGGCTTGCTACTTGCATCACTCATGTCAACTTTTGGAGTGGGGAGAGGGCTGTGCAGCTTGTGGGGAAAAAGCTGTGTGCTCACAGAAAGCTGCCTGATCTGTTAAGGTGAAACTCCCTCCTTCCCCTTTTTCCAGAAAGTGGCCCAGACACACTTGATGGTTACTTAGGGTGTTGTTTCCACACTCATTTATATGGTAGCGAGTTGTGTGTCCATGAATCTTGTATCTCTACTCAAATGACTTACTCTGAGACTCCTTTATGTTCAAAGCACTAATCTGCTTATGTTAGGGACATCTGATATGACACTACCCAAATACTTGTGAGATAGCAGTGCTACACTCTGGAGGCAGTGCATCATCCAGTGGTGCCTGGGTTTGTACTTGCCTTTGTTCATGACACTTTTTGAGGCATAAAGAGCTTCCTGGCAACTGAATCCAAACACAACACTCTGTAGACATTAAGGATGGATACATGGAGGAAGACAAGGGCAGGTCTGGAAGAGGCCCAGCTAAGCCATAGTACAGGCACCTGCAATAACTGATAATCATGTAATAGGTGTCCTGGCAAGAAAGAACAACAGAATGTCTGCTCCACATTCTTTCAGTTCATGGATTGAGTATCAGAAAGTTGTTTCTTCACTTCTTTGTGAACACTGCAAAATTGTTTTGTCTTCAAAGACTTCTTTTTGGTACTTAGATCTTCTTCTGATATTTACCTCAAGTATTTTAAAGAGATTTGCCATTTAGTTTTCTTGTGTTTTTTCCTCTTGCTCTTTTTTCCCCTCTTTTTCTTTCTTTTTTTCCCCCCTTAGGCTAAAAATAAGAAAGTGTCATATTTCTTCACAATCTTTCCTTGCAAGAATACACCCCTACATCTAGTAGTAGTTCTCTGCCTTTTTCAGTGTAGGATCAACTCTGTTGACAAATTGCACAGGTGTCCAAGTAAGGTCTTAACAGTTCCTTGTTCAAAGGTACTAATATGTCACTATCTCCACTAAAGATAACCTGCTTTATGCTACCCAAAAAACGACTGTTCTAGAAGTCAGTTGTGTATCACTTTTCTGCAGAATAAGAGATTGTGTCTGATTTCAGCAGATAATGAGAGAAAAAGCTTTCAATAGGGGTTTGTAAGATTTATTTTGGCCCATCAATTGAGATACTATCTAGTAGGATGATCAACCCAGTATTTTCTGATAGTGTTTTGAACAAAATTGGTTCTAGTTCCATGCCCTGGTAAAAAACAAAATAATGCCTTTCCCAAAGTCACCTCCCTTCATCCAGACAATTTCTTTCTCAGTCAAGGATCTGGGTAAGGAGGACACATTAATACTCTTACTCATCTGTGCTGCTGCCAATTAAAAAGAATGTAGCTAGAAACAGAACAGATAAATTCAACTTTCCTGTAAGTAATATCTTAGAAGCTTACCCACTAAAAATGATTTTAAGGTGACCTGTCTATGATAGAAATGTCTACATTTGTACTGATGTCTTTAATTAGTCTTTCCTTCAAAATCTATTCAGTGTTCAAGGAGTATTGGGATCAGAGCAACAAGTTAAAGTCACCAGGGCTCTTAATTCTTTTTGGAAGTCTTTGTTTTCCCAGCTTAACATCTTACCTTGAACTTGGATTCACTTAGGTTCTTCTTATGGGGCTCCTATTTGAGTATTTGAGGATTAGAAACAAAAATATATACTAAACGGCAAGATTCAAAATTTCTTTTGTCTTTGCCACAGGTATTGCAGCTTCTGGTGTCTTGTCCTCGCACTCTTGAAACTTAGTCTGTTATGAACCTCATTAGTTGCCTTGAGAATGAAGCCAAAATCCTTGCCCTAACACTGAAAGACACCTAGGTTATCATGCATCTCTCTGTCATGAAAATTGCTATGGCTTCATTTTCTCCTTCTTCCCCTTCATCCCCCTTTTATTTTATTGAAGAGCATTTTTGATCTTTCTGTGCAAGGCATGGCTGTTTCTGTTAAGAGGGGTCTGAGTACAGCCAGCAGTACCAAAACCTGTAATCCCACTAGACTTGGGTAAATTCAAAATACATTGAACTATGTTAAGTTCAAATAGTAGTGCAGGCACCTAACTGCTTTCTGGGACAGATGGTAGGTGTAAAATATTCAGCTATGGATATTTTTGAATTGGTACTGTCATAGTGGGTACTGAATATAAAATGGTTCTAGAAATATGAAATGGGCTTGACACTGTTAATGCTGTTGAGATTGTACCAGTTTGTAACGCTTTTTTTTTTGGCTGCTGGCTATCTCTCCCTGAATCAATGAAAAGAAGCTAAGTGAGCATTAGTTTTCTTCTAAAAGCAGCCATTTGTATCATATGATGAAGCAGAAACGTTTGATAGCATTTTATGGACATATATTGCAGTAGAGTGAGCAAAATACTAAAATAAAAACCGAGCCTTTTCTTCAGGTCTTTTGCTGAAAGGTTGACTCAGAAGGGGTCTGAGTATTGACCTGGAGCAGCTTGACATTGAGCAGTGCACTGCCAATTGTTCTAATGTCAGCTTTCTTCCTAAGATAAAAGGGCAATGGGATTCTTTTTTTTTAGGCTGAAATGGGCAGCTAAAGGGAGAATCCTTCAGCACAATACTTTAATCAGAAAAGGAACAAAAAATACGTGTAACAAAAGCTGCTCAAAACTTTACTTTCAAACTTTCTACTGAATCGTTTTAATCTGTACTATGACCTCTTTCTAACCTGTCCTTCTGTGCTACAGCATTTAGTTTCTCTAGTTGTATTTTGCTTCCTAGAATCTTCTCCTGTCATAAAAATGAACATTTCTCTTATATCTTAATATAGATTCTACCAATACTTCACATTTTAACATCTTGTTCTGAGTCATTATGAAACTTCCTTTTTTTTTTTATTCTCTGGGCTCTGCTGGATGCCATGTCTCCACTGTTCCTATTAAAATTGCAGGTAGTCAGGGGCAGGAGTTCATCAAATTTTGCTTCATAGTAAGCCAGGCTTTGTGCAATTTTGCTCTGCCCTGTGTGCCCAAGTCCATTCTTGTGGGAGGAGAAGGTAGAGGTCTTCCAGATACTGAGTTCTCACCTAACTTACAGGAAGATAGCTGATAGTGTGACAGCCTTTTGAATTGCCCTTGCTGAAAGATGGCTCACTCGAGTTCGATCCTTATTAGACAGCACATTTGTAGTGAGAAGAGCCTGTGGGCTCCAACAGCACCTCCTGTGATGACAAAGCAGGCTGGTGTCAAGGAGTGAGGTCATGTGAAACCAGACTCTGCCTGTTCTTGCCTCATAGTGTCACATAAAGGTAACAGCTGGTACTTCTAACATACCAAAATTATGGCCAGGTGCTCCTGACCACACTGCTCACCCAGCCTGCTACAGCTGGTGTTCCAGATCTGCTTTTGTGGGAGATACAAAATGTGAACTGTCACACCCACCACAACATCAAACGTAGCATTAAAAAGCTGGAAGGAATGCAGTATGCCGCTCAACAAAATTTGAGTTCAGATCTAATAGTGGTGTTTAGTTTTGGGTTTGGTTATTTCATGATTATTCAATCTTTTTGGATGAAGGTTGCACTTCAGGAGTGTCAACTGCCCCCTCATGGAGTTTTGAGTTAGCATTTTATTGTGTCTGAGTTTTGAATGCATCTGTGCTCCTGCTGCCTAACAGAAAAGACCAGTGCAGTTCTAGAGGCTAATGCACTGAGTAATGGGCCCGATTCTTTATAGCAAGGATTTAAGGAATATTCTCCCTTCTCCCTCACCTGTACTGGCAGGAGTGGGGACTGTGTCTCCTGTGTCGGGTTCTTCCCTCGCTTTGCGAAGTGTACCCGGTAGTCCCTCATCTGCCAGACATTGGTTCTAGAGGCAGGAGGATGTGACCAAAACCAAGTGATAGTTTCTATAAAGAAAGCAAAATGTTACGGTTTTTATAAGCAGTTTTGGTGTAGCTATTGCTTTTCTTTTCCTTTTTGAGACTAGCTGAACTCAGTGTTCTGCATACTGGTGGAGCTTGAAGGATTCCTAAAGAAAGGAGACACAAAGATTTCTTTTAAGTTTTGCTTTCTCTGACGACTGCTGTAGAGAGTCATTGTTAGTTGCCTTGTTTGTCATTTAGAAGAGGGAGCAGGAAGTAAGCAAGCTTTTAAACTCAAGTAAAATGAAAGGTTTTTTCTAAGCAGAGTTTTAAGCACCTCTTTTGCTGTGTCTTCAAGGACTGCAAACTGTATTTGCCAATACTCATTCTTTTGCAGTTATTTCTGTGTTTTATTATGGACTGCATCACTTGACATTATAATACTTATACCACTCAGTCATTTGTTTGGAGCAATCCTAGGCTAGAAGAAATATGCTTAATCTCACTTCAAAAACATGCACTTCAGTGTAGTGTTGCACTGGTGCCTAGGAATAATTCGATCACTGTAGTTTAAGGTTAAGTATCTGCCTCAAATGCTTTCAGCTGGGCTGGGGCTGAAAAGACCCTCAAAGAGGTTACTGTTGTCAAACTCTAGCCTCAAAAATTTCTTAAAAGAGATCCCTTTTGATGTTTATTGAAAGTACAACCTGTTTGCTTCATATCCTCATACAACAGAAAGTTTGGTATTGGATCTGAGTGGTAGGAACTAATATTAAATCCCCTGATCAAAAGGAAAAATCCATTCTTCCTGAAGAACATGAGTTCCAATTTGCTTGCTAAGTTTTGCGAAGAGTGACCAAAATCTGTGGTGGTCACAAGGCCTAGGAGGGAGGACAAAAGGGCTGCAGGATAGACTAAAGAGAATTTTCGTAGTAAAAAGACATTCCCCTTTTTTCCTACCACTACACATATTGCAACCTCAGTCTTGCTTTTAGGATTAATAATTTGCGTGGCTGACTGCAAAATGAGTGTCTGCTCTGGAAACCTATTTCTGCTAGAGAAAAACACAGGGCTCTTACACATCCTTTTGATTTGTGAGTGACGCACGTTAAAATTCAAAGGGGAGTGTCAGGGGATGTAAATATAGTGCATTATTCTTTGAATGCAGAGATGCATATAAGCATGTGCATAGGTGGTACTACCTTAATGGTATGTGACATATGACTTGAATGATATCTATTTCCTTAGTGGCATGAGAAGTGTTATACCAATGCAGAAGGACCTCTGACTGACACCACCACTCCCCTGTTCATACAAGACAGTTTTCTAGGAGGACAAAGAGAAATGACTCCTTTTTATATTGCTATAAAACCTACAAGCAGATCAGCTGAAGCTTATAGGGCTTGAGCACACATTCAGCTCTCTGCTTAAGAGAGGGTGGACTGTGTCTGCTAGGCTGCTTTAGTCCTGAATGCAATTACTGGAGAACTCTAGGGTGACATTCCCCAATCATTTTTGATCATTCACCTCTATCAGTAGAAACTTTTTCAACAGATACCCCAAATCCATGTATATTTATTTATAGATTATATACTTGCACTACTGTACTAATATACTATGTACATTATAAAGCATACACAAAACCAGAATTTAAACCAGGATGAGAGAAAGATGAAATTAACACTATTTAATTTAATTTTGTCTTTGTTAACAATACAGAAAAATGTTTTCTTCCAGCACCTCAGTAGACTGTCTTGTGCAGCAGCCCATTTGGAAAGCACTGTGCTAAGTTCATGTATGACAAAGCAGATGGTGCTTGGATCTTGGCAAGGAGGACTGTGGTCATTTGTGTCCAGCTCTGCCAAACTGCTTCAGTCCAGGCCCACAAAGAAAATTTCTGTAAAGTGATTTGAATCACCCTGCCAAGGATGCTACCAGACCCAGATGTAGTTGTGATGAAAAGCCGTATGTTCACCTGCTTTCTCTGTCTTCTCTCTCTTCCCCAAATAAATAACATTCTAGCTTGCCTAGTAGGCTTGGAATTTTGATCACACAAGGCTATAAAAACTCCAGGCCCAGTTTTGCTAATAATAATCTGGAGGCTTTTTTTACCCCCCGCTAAAACATCAGTGGGGGTTGTAGCACTTCAGGCCTTGTAGAATCTGGACCTTAAGGGAGGCATGTAATAAATTCTTGATGTGGAAAGTAAAATGCTACCTATTCAGGGCCATTAACAGTGAGCAGGAAAGGAGCTGCATCAAAAATGATGGAAGAAGCTGATGGAGTTTCACAGTAGGTCTCTTACTTAATTTTATTTTATGAGGCAGTCAACATAAAGAATGAATGGAAAGAAATGTGGTTTAAATTAGAGCTTTGTGAACATAGCAACAAATGGCTGAGGAACTGGAAGGGCCATGTAAAAGAGCAAATCTGTCTATAATGTAAAACCAACTTTAGCAGTTAGGTCCAGAAAGCTCCCAGAAGTGGGAGGCTCCCTGTGGAGATGTATGATCGTCTATATTTGCCTTACTTTTTCTGCACACAGAGCCAAGAGAGCAATGCAAGACAGCAATGAAAACTGGAGGCTCTCAGACACCCCTTTCCCTGGGGGATTCTATACTCAAAGAGTGCTTTAAAACCAAATCAGAAAATGAAAGAAGTTTTGGAAATAGATAAGCATACTTAATACCAGAGCTGCAATGCTGTTACCCTGACTGGAGCAGCACCATATGCTGATTTCTCCCAGAAAGCAAGATGACACTAGGATTTCTGATGGATGAGCACTGGCTGAGGCATCATCTCAATGAGGGCATGAAGGAAGATCTCACCTTTCTATAAAACACAATGGTAAAGAGGCAGAGATGCTTGGATGTCAGTAACAATAAAAGGAAAAATAATTTTGCCTTGTGAGAACAGTGACTTGCTTAAATAACTCTGAATTGTTACATAAGTGGAGACCATAAGATATCTAGAGAATTGAATTTTCCTTGTAGAAAATGTTGTGGTGCTGAATAGACACCAGTGTACCCCACACAGATGTTGGAAACTTCCTTGCCAGTGGGGAGTGTCCAAGGCAAGAAAGGGACTTTCAAGAGCAGCTCTGTGTGAATTGTTTCACATCTGCTGTGTAACTCAGTTGATTTTGATGGCCTGGCTGACTGGGCTGTGCAGAAGATTACATTTCTGCCTTTGCACACTTACAGAAATGTGTATGTAACCTTACTGGTGTTTTGATTTTAAGCCCATAGATTTGAACCCATGCTTTAAGATTTTGAATGCTTCTTCCATTATGTTGGCAATGATTGCAGAGGTTGTAGGTGTGGCATGCTCATACCTGTGGATTGTATGAAAAGGGCAGGGAATACAAGTTACAACACTTCCATGTAACATTACACGGTCTTCAAAATGAAAGAGAAGAGCAGCAGACGTCCTTCCCCGGCAGTTATGGCATTTGATATGTGTTTACCTGCTAATTAGGTATTCCTTGACAAAAGGATAAAGTGTGACTGTACATGCCAATACTGTGTAAATTCACATGGGTCAGTGCTTGGGAGCAAGGGAGAGAAGTGGAACAGGACCCAGAAGGGGTTGGAACGTCTAATATTACATTTTGAAGAGCCACAGGGTGGCCAGGCATAGATGCAGATCTTCATTCTGTGACTTACAGCTGAATACCATACAGATGGACACGCTGCTGACCAGTGCTGGCCCAGCTGCTTGTGCTTTCTGCCAGCTACTCCTTGTCTCAGAACATGTGACCTTAGAAACAGCAGTTGTAGACTCGAAAAATTCATATTAACATACACCTCATCTCATCACTTCAGTGAAATGCCAATGGAGTGAGAAACTTTGAGGTATGACACTGTCTCAAAAACGCAGGAGGAAGGGTGGGAAGAGCGGCAGAGAAGTGGAGCCTAGGGAAGGTTGAGGTCAGATCAGAGCGAGCAGTTGGGGAAGGCTGAGAATGTGCAGAATGAAACAAAGAAAAGCAGGGCATAGGCCCCAGCCTGAGACATGATACACCAGAACAACTGATTATTAGCTGGAGATAGAGCATATCAGTCACAGAGTCAACATTCAGGGAGGCTGACTTCCAGTTCCTGAACTCAGGAAATAATTACTATAGCTTGATAGGCAGGCAGTTTGCAAGGGAAGTACCACTTCTCTCTGAGCAGCAGTCACAAGCCACTGCCCTTCTTTAAATGAAAACTTTTCCAGTTACTTGTCACTGAGTAAATATATTCCACCATATCATTAAATCCTAAGTCAGCCTGGTATGAAAACAGCAGCTTACATCTTTTGACTTTAAGAAAATCAGTCTGTAAGTATATAAGAGCATGCAGGGCAGGACATGGGGCCAGCAAAAAACAATGGAAACTTCCATATTACTAGGTTAGTAAAAATTTATCTTAAGCATGCAAATTGACTTTGCCTAGGGTCTCTAATCAATCATTGGCTTTTGTTCCAAACAGATTTTTTCAAATTGTGAAGGATTTGGCTCTGGTGTAGTCATCCAGATATCTGTTCTGACCCCTGCAGTGGAGACTGCATGCTTCTTCTATGAGACGACTATAGCAAGGAAATGTGAAGTTCCAGTCACTGAGGTCTCTTGCTATAAATATCCTAATCTGTGGTTACAGAGTGGGAAGCTATTATTTCTGTTGTGATAATGCCTAGAAGCTTCTGTAGAAATCCTTAATGTGAAGTGCTTGGCACTTTGCAAACAGAAGGACATGCTTTGCAGTAGTTATTCCTGTGTTACTAATTTAAATTTACCCTGCAGGTGCATCCTGTATAACAGATTCAAAAAACTGGTGCTTGGGTGTGGTTTTTTAATAGCAGATAGATTTATTTGCTTTGTCTTCCACTCCACTACTTAGTATGACCTAGATTTCATCATCAACAACTTTTTTTTTTTTAATGTGAATGCACCATGAAGTTCTTTGAAAATCTCTTCTGTATGAAACCTCTGTTGGTGCTAAGTCCACGATGAGAAATACAAGTTACTTTCTCCTTTTGTAATCTAAAGTGTGTTCTTACAGTGATTCATTCTTCTGAGATATCTTAGCTTTTATTGGTTCGTATGTTGGCAGCCCCCAAGAAGCCTGGACAAGCTGACCTCTAAGTGTAGCTGTGATCTGGTGCTCTGGGTGGCTGCGAGTAATCAATGCCTGTCTGCTGACCTCCAGTCCTTCCCCTGCCCAATCTCAGAATTAGATCAGAATTCAGATCTCTGAAGTTAACACAGGCAATACAAGTAATACATCCCATCTTTTTCACAGGTGACTGCCTTTTTTTTTCCCCTCTTAATTGTGCACTTACTTCTTAAAACTGGCAAGTCGTGGGTTTATAAGAGTTATTAGGAAGCCTAAGCACTTGTAGTGCTGTGGAGTGTGTCATGTATCCTGCATGTGGTAAGAGGATTAGGGATGTTGATGTATATGGTATATAGAAGTCATTTATTGAACTTTCCAGCTGCTTGCCTATTTTGAGTTGAGATGTTCAGACAGCCTGCAGAACTGGTTATTTCTTAGGGCAGGCAGAACAAGGATGGAAAAAGGCAGTCTAACAACAGGGGCAGGACTAAAAGAGCAAAAATAAATAAAGAGCCCACAAAGTGATATTGTGCATGTGTACAGGAGTCCTGAGCGTAGCAAGNAGCAGAGAAAACTTTTTTTTACTGGGCAGTTGATGAAACTCACCTAGAAATGCAAGTGCACACTTTCCTACAGAGAGCAGTAAAATCCAAGGGAGCCTGGTATAACCTAAAAGAAACAGGTTTGAAAAACCCTGAATATTATCCCCATGCAGCTCCTGTCACCAGCCTCTTTGGCAGATTCCAGGTTTTGAGCTCTTCTAGTAGAACTGCAGCATCACCCTGCTCATCACCCTCTCCCAAGTGGGTGCTGCAAAAGGTGCTTAGTTCCATTCGTGAGAAGTAGCACTGAATACTTTTGGGACTATGTGTTTACCCTAACAACTACTCTCTGTGTTTTCCAGGAAGAGCCTGTTGCTGCTGGGATGCAATTGCAGAGACCAGTACTGTAGCTACCTTAGCTTGTGTGGGATGGAGATGAATCATTAGGAAGTTCTGTACTGAAATTAATGTTCATGCTTGATAAGGTTGTCTCTAATGCTTTAGTGAACTGTCTGGATTTCTGGTTGCTATATTTTTTTTATTGTTCTTTTTTTTTTCTTTTTTTTTTAATAACTAATTTTTGAACAAAACAGAAAGCCATTTCTTTGTGAGACTTGTTCAAAAACTGGAGGTTAATTTTCCGATGGCTTATGTAAATGGCAGGAGTTGATGTGAAGGTTTTCAGCACCTTGTTAGTTGGGTCTTTTTCTTCTTGACTTTTATTTACATAAGATCAATTAAATATTCTGATGATTTGCTTGGAAAACATAACAGGTTATTTTTCCTCCTTCAAACACAAAAGCCCTACCTTTCAAGGCAGGGTCCTCA
>VZRO01008435.1:440652-458139 GCA_013397915.1 Daphoenositta chrysoptera | reverse complement strand
GTTTTCCCACCACAGATGTCCTGTCCCCCCTTGAAACGTCGCATAGGGTGGGCCGGGCAGCTCCAGGTGCCTGCAGAGCCCAAACCCTCAACTCCTGCGTCTCACCTGCCCTCGCTGCAGTGGCAGCTTCCCTCTGACTCCCCGGGCAGTGGGGTCCCCAGAGCCCCTGGCCAGGTGCCCCATCTTGTGCTGCCAAGGCGACCCGCGAGTGCCCGGGACAGGAGCAGGGCCAGTGCCACCTCTCGGGGCACCTTCGGCAGGACCTCTGCAGCGAGGCCAGGTACTCCACGATGCCAAACCAGCCCTTTGTGTCCTGGTGTCCTCACGGAGCAGCTCGGTGTTGAGTGGAGTGGATTGGAGCAGAAGTGATGAGTGTTGAGCTACTGGGTGCGAGTCCTTGTCCTCTGGAGCTGATCAAAATCCGTGTGTGGTGCTGGGTGGCGTTCGGGTCAGGGAAGAAATGAGCTGTGACATCCCAGGGGGAATGCTGCTGCCCTTGGAGAGGGACTTTTCCTCTTCCTTTTTCCTGCTGTGGGACCCAGAAGGGCCATGACTGATTTATCTGCACCTCTGACTCCTGAGCCTATTCCCGACTCCTGTTTGGAGTGGTGTTTTTACCTCCTTTGAAGTGGCTGCCTCGAGTGAAGACACTTTAAAATAGATCCGTAGCTGATGCACCTCTGGAAATAAAATATATGATAGAGCAGGGCAGAGGTGAGGGTCTGGGCGAGCAGCACAGCTGGAGAATGTGACATTTGCCATGAATGTTGTGGCCTGGCGCTCAATGCTTTGGTTTTCCTGCTGTGGGGTTGGGTTTTTTGGGCAGTCATAAGCAACACAAAGTCAGCAGAGAGGTGACAAAGTGCAGAGTGGAGGCAGCACCGTGCAGTCCCAGCGCTGAACTGGAAACCTCAGTGAGGACAAAGGGAGGGACATACACAGCCAGGGTAGCACGAACTCCTCTTTTTGGGAACAGCCCAAAGGAACCCCATGCCCTAATGGCAGCAAGCAGAGCTGTTCCCATGTGGGAAGACAAAAAAGCAGGGCTTTCTGAGGAGCTGGGCAGTGCTGGAAAATAAGGGCAGCCTCTCTCTGCAGTCTCTGCTGCTTTGAGGCTGCTTTGGTTCCCAGAGGTGAATTAACTCTGCTGTACAGACTGTTTGCACTCTGTCTTTTTTTTTTGGTTTCTCTGCTGGTTGTGAAGTGAGCTCATGCCCTGAATAGTGGCCACTGCCTTGGAGAAGTTTTGGGACAAGGGAAAAGGATGCTGCAGGGATCATTTCTGCTCATCATCTCTCATGCTGATAATTTGCTTTCTTCCAGTCTCAACCAGCGTCTCAGGGGATGGTGCGAGTGCTGTGGATCTCCTCCTGCAGGAGAAGGTAATGCTGGGGAGGGAGGGAGGAATGCCAGCCCTGTCCCTGGCAGAGCAGGTGGATCCTGCCACGTGGCTGTGTCCCACCGGGGGTCCCAGCAGGGCGTGGGGACAGGGGGTGGCCGTGGGTCGCTGTCCCTGGGCAGGGGGCTGCAGTCTCTGCGGCTGCAGACTGGCCAGTGGCACCTGAATGTGCCCACAGGGTGAGAAGCTGCTGGAGGAGGAGATGGGTCACCTCTCTGGTTTGGAAACAGAGTCAAAGGGGAGAGATGTGGTGATAAGAGACCTGCAGGAGGAGATTGCAGCCATGGCAAAGAAACTGGCCCAGGCAGCAGTGAGGAACGAGGCTGAGCTGACCCAGGGGCTGCTCACCTTCAACCGAGAGCTGGGAGCCCAAACAGAGGAGATCAAAGCCCTGAGGGAACAGGTACTGGAGGCTTCCACAGGAAAACCATTCCATTTCCATTTCCATGGAAAACCCCTCTCTGTACAGGTGTGTTTGGAGTGTAACACCCAGGTTTGGGCAGGGGCCCTTTGTGTGTCTGCAATCTAGGAAAGTGAGGGAGGGAGGCTTTTTCCTTCCCACCCTCCCTCCCTCCTTCCTTTCTTTTATTCCATCCTTCCTTTTTTTTCTTCCTTCCTTCCTTCTCAAATGCCTCTGGCATTAGGATTTCAGCAGGAACAGCCCAAGCACATTTAGGGTGGTATTTGAAGATGCTAAAGAGCAATCCCACCAATCCAGGCGTGCCAGGTGTCCCTGTCTGAAGGGGCTGTAGCAGAGTCAGTGAATGATCTGGTCAGGAACAGAGGTGAACCTGTGTGTTGCAGATCAGTGACCTGCAGAAAGGCTCGAGCCAGGTTTTCAGCCATTCCCTCCACGAAAGAGACCTGGAGATCGGGAGGCTGCGGAGAGAAAGTGAGAAGTTGAAGAGGGACCAGGCTTTGACTGCAGGTATTGTGTCCCTGGAGCTCTGGGTCAGGGCAGGAAGCAGTTTGGGACTGGTTCTGGATAAGGAGCAGGCATTGGCCAAACTGTACAGGCAACAAATTATTCCCTGTGGCTTGTAGAAATCATCAAATCCCAGAATGGTTTGGGTGGGAAGGGACCCTAAAGACCACCTCATCCCACCCCCTGCCATGGGCAGGGACACCTTCCACTGTCCCATGTGGCTCCAAGCCCCATCCAGCTTGGCCTTGGACACTTCCAGGGATCCAGGGGCAGCCACAGCTGCTCTGAGCACCCTGTGCCAGGTCCTCACCACCCTCACAGGGAGGAATTTCTTTCCAATATCCCATCTAAATGTCACATCTGGGTCACCTCTGACCAGAGTTGTTTTCCTCAGGTCTGGTGAGCAGCTTGCAAAGGGAACTCCTGCAAAAGGAGCAGAAAATCCAGCAACTCCAGCAAGAGGTTGAAAAACTGCAGAAGGAAAACCGAGAGAAGGACAATCAGCTGGCCGTGGTGTCAGCCAAGGTTGGCAGCACTAACGAGGGCTCAGTAATTATGGTCTGACATGGGGATTAAGGTGGGAAAGGAGGTGAGAAGGGTTGTGGGGAGGATGGTAGCAGTTGTATGGCTGGGATGTGGTGGTGATGGTCCCATGCCCGGGTGTCCCACGATGCCTAAGGATCAGGGTGTTCTTCCCCACCTGGATCTCCCTCCTTGCTCTGCATCAGGTCCCTGTGCCCTGGATTCCTGTGAGCACAGTAGGTGTTTGTACACGCAAAATATTCCTGCCAAGATCCTCCCGAGGAGCCATGGAAACCCTGTCACTGCCGTGGGGCTCCCTGTGGCCCAGCCTGGATTTTTCCTTAAAGAAGGTGGCTTGTGCAGCAGTTTGTTCCTCTGCATGTGCAGCTCCTCCTCACACTGGCAGAGGGTGAGGGCAGAGGCTGTGTTGGCTGCAGTGTGCCAGGGGGTCACAGGGATGGACAGGGAATCCTAGGATCGCTGAGGCTGGAAATGACCTCTAAGGTCACTGAGTCCAACCATTACCCCACACTGCCACGGCCACCACTAAACCATGTCCCCAAGTGTCTTTTAAATCCCTGCAGGGATGGTGACTCAACCACTGCCCTGATGGTTGTTTTCCTTGGTTGCCTTCTAGTGCTCGAGAATTAAAGAAGAAGCAAAGCGTGAACTGGGAGAGCAAGAACTGATCTCCTGCAGAAATGTGAGCCAAAAGTCGTTTGGGGTCAGCAGTGGCTGCAGGAGTGCATCAGCGAGGGAATAATTAACTGGGCGTTGTAAGGGAGTTGTTTGGAATTCAGCTCCTGTCCTGAAAGGCACATAATGGCCATAAGGACCTGGGGAAGTGTAAACTCTGTTGGATTTGTAACTCTGGGTAACAGTGTGAATGGGAGGGCAGGGGAGAGGGGGCTTGGGGGGGGTGTGATCAGAAACCAGATAGGAATTCCACTTGTAAGCTGATATAACCACAGTAAATATAGGTTAGAAGAGAATTCCTGGGTAAACAAAGTGAGTTAGATGGGGAGAAAATCTTGTTTATCGGTGGAGGTCATCCAGAGGGGCAATGCCCAGCTGCCCTGCTGAGACCCCCGCCCCCCCTGGGCTCTTGCAGCGCATCGAGGAGCTGGAGCAGGACCTGGAGGGGCTGCAGGGGGAGATGCAGAAGCATGAGAGAGTCCAAAAGCAACTGGCTGAGAAAGCCAAGGTACGCAGCTGGCACACACAGAGGGCGGGCCCATCATCCCAGAGGGGTGGGACGAGGACCAGCAACCCCTGGGAGCTCAGGCTGGATGGGCAGGGTGTCCAGCTGTGCTGAGCTCTGCCATGGACCCTGGGGGAAGAAGGAAAATAACAGCAGAGTGCCCTGTGTGGGTGTTGGGTGAGGAAGTCAAGGATGGACAATATCCCAGGGGCCAAACCCAGGCAAAACATCGAGAAGGGTCAATGCTGCAACCCCACTCCCTGCAGCAGGATTGCTGCTGTCTGCTGGCACTCCAAAGCCACGTGTGGAGTGTCTGATGGGAACAGGGGATAGTTGGGGTCGAAATGCCCATGGCACGGTTTTGGGTGTCGCTCTGAGGTGCCAAAGCTCTCTCTGCAGGCGGAGGAGGAGCTGAAGGCAGCCTGGGCCCAGCAGGCGGGGCAGCTGCGGGAGATGGGGCGCAGGGAGCGCCTGCTGCGATCGGATGTGCAGAGAGCCAGGGAGCAGGTAGGGAGGGGCAGGGATGGCAGCATCACCGCTGGGGCCGTGGGCAGCACAGGGGTGCGGCTTGATGTGCTGTGGAAACAGAATCCCAGAGTCCTGAGCAGCAAACCCTGGCACGGGAGTTACCTTGTCATTGGGTGAAGTATAAAAGGCTTATCCACAGGATTTGTGTGGGCAGCATGGACAACAGAGCAGTTTAATAGGATACAGAAAAGGAAGCTGTAATCTTTGTTGTGCTGTCTAGGAGCCACACAGACCCTCCCCAGTGCCTGGGTAATGCTGCTCTGGGCAGGGACAGCCCTTTGCAGATAACATCGTGCTGGATATTGATCAGCAGTGATCAGCAGAGCGGCTATCGATGATTGTTTGTTTCCACGTGTTTCCCTGCTGCAGCTGGAGTCCTTCAAGACCCGAGTGATGCAAGTCTGTTCTGCATCAGCAGCTGGCAGCACGGGAAAATCTGTGACAGAGCAGCAGGTGAGTTTGGACACCAGCTCACAGAGGTGTTCGGTGCCTCCAGCACCCAGAGTGGCTCAAGGTGGTCGCTGCAGAGTGGCCATGGTGCCTGCTCCATCCAAGCATCCAAGCTTCTCCAGATGAGGAGCTGAGCTGTGGCTGTCCCAGGTTAATTGCACTGCTCCATGACATGAAGGGGACACGGTGCTTTTTGTCTCCCAAACCTTGGAGGGAGTCAGTGCTCTGCAACAAGGACAAGCCCAGGAGTCTGATGTGACTGCCAGTGTGCAGTTGTTGCTCTCTGAGACCATCCCTGGCCCCTCAGCTGGGAAATGAGCCTTATTCTCATCTTTCTTCACCCACTTTTGCCAGGTCATAGACAAGGTCAGGCAGATCTCTGATGAGAACCAACAAAGTCATGAGAGAGAGAAGAGTCTGCAGAAAGAATTAAGCTCCAGGCTCGCACAAGAGAAGGAGGTGTCTGCAAACATCGAGGTGTTCAAGAACTCCCTGCAGAAGCTCCAGGTCAGCTTTTTAAATACTGAGGACCAAGTGGCAGCTGGGAGATTGTGGACAGGGCGTTTTGTTGGCCTGAGGATACGTCAGAGTAAAGATACAACCCTGAAACAAAGCATCATCCCAAAGCGTTCATGTAGTTGTTCCCAGGAGTTTGTCATAGATTCTCCATGAAGTCCATGGGCACCTTCCACTGGACCAGGTTGCTCCAAGCCCCTTCCAGCCTGGCCTGAGATGTTCAGAGATGTTGTGTCGTTTGCCAGTCCCTGAGGGCCACTGGCAGTGGAGACTGGCTTGTTCCCCACTGGTTCCATTTGTTCCAGGCTTGCCTGAGGAGCCCCTGCAGCAGTGCCAGCCTGCGAGGGGAGCTGGGGCAGCTGGAGGTGTTGTGCCTGGAGCCCTCTGTCTCGGCCATCAGGACAGCAGTGGTGGACATGGCACGTGCTCCCCTGTCCTGGCTGGAGGGTGCAGAGCAGCTCCTGGACAGCACCGGGGTGGACACGTGCACCTCTGGCAAAGGTCTGTGTCCTGCTGGGCAGCCTGGGGATGTGGGGTGTCCTAGCAAGCCAGGTGTAGAGGAGAAAGTCCAGCATGAGCCACTCCTTGGGGAGAAAATCACAGAATCATGGACATTTTAAGGCTGGAAAATACCTCCAAGGTCACTGAGTCCAACCGTTAAGCCAGCGCTGTTCCCAAGTGCCACAGCCTCACGCTTTTTGAACACTTCAGGGATGGTGGCCTGTTCCAATGCCTGACCATCCTTTTCATGAAGAAATGTTCCCTGATGTCCAGAATGTGGCGTGTGAGCACCCCACACAGCGAGGCTCCGTTGACTTTTGCAGGGCTGTTGGCTGCTCTCGGGACCCTGTCGGAAAAGAGTCAGGAAATGGCACAGAGGAATCAGATGTTGCAGGTACAGAAATATTTATGCACATAAACCAGGTGGATTTGGACTCTTTCTCTGGGTAAATATGGTGGCAATCCCAAGCAAGCCAGTGTGGCACCTGGATTGGGGATCTGCAGTAGCTGAGGTCCCTGAACCTGCAGAGCCCATTGTCAGTGGGTCCATAATGCAGCAAGGATGGAGAGGAGATCTCTTCTGTGAATTTTTTGTGAGTGAATGTGCACAGGAGGTTTATTTCTTGCCCTGCTGCTGACACACTTCCTTTAATACCTCGGTGTCTCCCTGTAGGAGCAATTAGAGAAGCTCCAGGAGCTGCAGGCAGAGCTGCTGCAGGAGCACACAAAGGAGCTGGAAGCAAAACACGAGCAAGACTTACAGATAAAAATCCAGCAAATTATCCTGGAAAAGGACAAGGAGAGCAAAGAGGTACAGTGTTTCAGAAAAGGAATGTTACTCAGGAAAGGTGGGTGTCTGTAGGAGTGCTGGCTAGTGAGAGAGGGAACCTCTAGCTCTGAACTGAGTGCAGTCCCGAGGGCCCAATGGGATCCCAAGTGGGATATTGGGTATCCTCCAGGTGATGTAAACTGCCAAAAGTGTCCGTGGTGGAACTGGGAAGCTCCTGCAGGTGACATCAGGATGCACAGCTGCCAGTCAGTCACTGGGACAAAGGGGAAAGCAAGGAGCATCATGATCCATGAGCTTAGGGAAACATTGCCTTGCTTCCTTCAAGACTTCTCTCCCTCCCTCCCCATGCTGGGCTCCCGTTGGCTCCTTTTTGGCTGGAAAAGGATATCCCTGTGGAGCAGGGGGGCAGGAGTCCCCCTCAGTCCCAGGGAAGCCCAGGCCATCGCAGCAGTGGCTCTGCTGTGGGATGCAGTGTCAGTCACTGTGAATGGCTCTTTTGCCATGTGAGTGTTGTGATCATGGTGCCCTTGCAGGACAGTTTCTGGGCTGCTCCTGCGTCTGGCACCTTGGGAGTGGTGGTTTCCTGGTGTGGAGTTTTCTAAGGGTTCAGGCAAGGAGCAGCCAAGCAGCTCCTACCCGGTCTCTCAGCTGTGCATTTCCCCAGGTTCTTCCATCCTCTCTTTCACTCAGTCACCTCGTGTCCTGCCAAGCTTTTCTCCCATCACCTGCCCCAGCTCGAGCAATGACCCTCCCTGCTGTTTTCCTCCTTGGAGCTGAGGTATTTTTTTCCTGAAGTGAGTCTGTGGGTTGGTGATTCACAGATTCTGGAAAGCGCTGTCACCGAGGAGAAGGACAAGTGCAAGAAATCTGTGGAGGAAGAACAGAAGAAGATCCAGGAGTTGGAAAGCCACCTAAGAAGCATGGCTGAGGTGAGCACAGGAGGTGAAGCAGAACAGCTCACTCTTGGAGTGAAGAAAAGGGAAAGTGCACTGAAGTGTGGTGCTCCAGGGGCTCCAATCAGTGGACGAAGGGGTTTTTTTCCCCCAAATACACAAAGATGCATCTCTGCAGAAAGGAAAGTGGATTCCTGGCTAACCTAATTACTGCCAATTTCCTCCCATAGGCAACAGCAAAGAAGGCAGAGGAGCAGGAGCTGACAGAGGGAAAACTGAGAGAAGCTTTGCACGAGCTGAAGGAAATCACTGCACGAGAGGTATTTGCACCAGCCCGTGCAGGTGGAGGGTGCAGTGCTGGAGAAGAAGGCTTCCCCATCCCTGAAACCCTTCCCTCCATTCTTCCCACTGCCATCCAGGGGAGATGGTGGTCCCAAAAGAAACCCCCAGAGCTTCCAGCTGAGTTCCCACCTCTTGTTTCCCAGGCGGTGTTACAGCAGCAGGTGCTTCAGCAGGACCAACAGCTCAGGGCTGCCCAGGAGGAAAATGAGCTACAGAGGCAGAAACTGCACGAAGAAGTAGCAGGATATAGGGAGCAAAGCAAGCAGCATTCCCTGACCATCTTGGCTTTGGAGGACAGGCTGCTAGAGGCTGCTCAGCAGCAGAAGATGCTGGAGGAGGAAAAGGCAGCACTTGTGGAAAACATGGAAGGTAGGTAAGGGTTGTATGGGATGCACCTGTACCAGGAGCTGACTGGGTTAACATGGAATGTGTGTGGAGATGGAACAGTGAATTTCCTGCTATAGAAAATATTGGGAAGATGTTGGATGGAGGTTATTCCACCTGCGGTACAAGGTCTGTGAGAAGCCATTTCATTGTTTGGTGGTTTTGGAGACTGTCAGTAGACAGGGCTTTGCCTTCTAAAATGGGGAGAAGGACTCTTTGCCCTCTAAAACGATGAGACTGGGGTGCTTTGGGCTGCTCCCAGACAGAAGCAATCCCAAGCAAAGCTGGATGTCAAGAATTATCCATTTGGCCTTGGAACTGGGCTCTCAGGGACATGGGTTTCCCAAAGAGACAGCCCTTAGCCCTCAGAGCTGCCGTGAAGGAAATGATTTGTGTAGCAGAAGCCACAAGCATTTAAGTGTTACAAAGAAGTAATTGGCCTTTTTTCCTTGTGTCCTGTAGGACTTCAGTGCAATGCCCACAGGTCAGCATCAGGAGCTTGGCTGGAGATCTGTCCTGCCATGGAGTCACACGTTTGTCTGAGGTGAGCAGCACTCGCTGGTGGTGATCAGAGAGGCTTGGAGAAGGGCAGGGACCACTTGGGGAGCCTAAGGAAGTCCAACATCACTTGTTCCGAGATCTTTCTAGTCTGGGATAGGACTGGAGTCCCTTTGCTTGGCTGAAGTGATCCTAAGGGCATAGAGCATCAAAGGGATGCCCAATAGCACATGAAGATCTGCCATCCCATCTGGATGGCTCCAGGTGAGAGCAAGGGTTGTGGTCAATCCCACACCACAGGGTGACCCCAGGGGACCAAAAGGCAGGTGAAAAAAGGAATGTGTGAGCTTTAATGAGGAGATGCAGCACAGGAAGGTGTGCATGGGCTCCCTGAAATGAGGTTTCCCAATGGCTGTGAGATTTGCACTGATCTTTCCCAGGAAACTGCAGGAGGAGCTGGTGGTGGCGCAGAGCACGCTCCTGGAAAAGAAGGCAGTCATCAGCAGGCTCAGCAGGGAGCTGACAGAAACCAGAGCCAGGATGTCAGACATGAGAGGTGGGTGACATGCACTGTGTGGCTGCCATCATCCCTGTCCTCCTCCACGCAGTGACAGAGTGGTGGGCACACACAGATCACAGAAATTGATGTCACCATCCTCGGGCAATGCTTTGTCCTGCTGGGGGCAAAGCAGGCAGTCTGTTCCCTTTGGGAAGGTGAATTTCTCCCCATCCTTGGCTAAGGAGTGACAATGAGAGAGCAGAGTAATCATGGGGAGAGCAGGTAGACAAAACTGAGCTCAAAATCACACTGGTGAACTTGTTGGGGCTGAAGATGTTCCAAGCCAGTGGACTGGGAGAGCCTTGCCCGGGATTCCTCCATGGGCAGGGCTGTGAACATGGGGACAGAACCCATGAGGAATGTGTGGAGTCAAAAGATGGGAGCCAGAAAGTGCTGGTGACCTGTCCTCCTTCCATCTGAAGGAAAATTGCCACAGCAAGGAATTGCCCTGGCTTATCCCTCCACAAAGAGACCGGGATTTAGCAAACCAGGATGTCCTGTTGGCATGGCCCAGGATCTGAGGGCAGGGCAGGGCTCTGCAGGGCTGAGCCCCGTTGTTGCTGCCAGCTTCCGTGGGGGTGCAGCAGCTGCAGATCCCCCGGGAGTGGGTGATGAGTCAGGCAGCATCCCACGAGGCTGCTCGGTGCTTAGGGGAGCTGAGTGAAGAGCAGAAGGTGGAGCTGGAGCACAGCCAGAGGCAGCTGAAACACCGCGAGTGGGAAGTGAACCAGCTCAGGGAGAAGCTATCCGAGATGTCCAGCCTTGTGGAGGAGAAGGATCGGGCCCTGAAAGCAGCAGCTGAAGAGTTAAGGTACACCCTGACATCACCCGAGGCTTCACAGATGCCACTCGGTGTGTCCCCAGCAGCTGATGGTGTTCAGGGTTCTCCCCAGAGCAAAAAGCACATGTGTGGGTTCTCCCCAGAGTACCAGGAGGGAGCTCAGCTCTGAATCCACGACACAGGAACCAAAACGGGGGTTTAGTGGAGCTCCTGCCCGTGGATTTGTAACTCAGGCACTTGTAACTGAGTGTTCCCACCCACGCCGTGGTGGGCATCGCTGGGTGCCCGGGGTGCTGCTCTCCTCAAGCTGTTGTGGTCAGCTTCATCCAGCACGAGGTCCCACATCGTCTTGTCTCTCCACACAGCCGAGCCCAAACCCGCTGCCGGGTGCTGAGGGATGCTTCCCAACAAACCGCAGAGAACCCAGAGGATGCTCCCGGGACACCCGTGCAGGCGGCTGAAGGCTCCCAGCGGGTGAGTCCTCATGGAGAGCGCCGAGGTGTGGCTTTGCCAGGAGCACCGATGGCGTTTCTGTTTGGTGAGAGCCAAGCCCGGAGCTGCTCCGGGCTGCCCGGAGGGCGGGGTGGCCGGGCACCCTTCGCCAGGCACCCTTTGCCAGGCACCCTTTCCCGGGCACCCTTTGCCGGGCACCCTTTGCCGGGCACCCTTTCCCGAGCCGGGGCTGCCTGTGCCGCCTGTGACCCGCAGCCCCCACCAGGCTGCTGCTGGCTAATGAGCCGGTGTTTGCACAGCACTCCGGAACCGCGAAGTGCTGTGTGTGCTAATGGCTGCGTTAATTGCCAATTAGAGGGAATAGCAACATGCAAGCGTTCCCTCCTTTTCCCAGCTTGCCGAGCCGCGGGTGCTGGCTGTGCAGGTAAGGCAGAACCAGTTCTGGGGTTGTGCGTGCAGCAGAAGGGGCAGCTTGTTGCACAGGACAGGAAGAAACGCTCCTCATTCTCCTGTGCCACGATCCTATTTGATTTCCCCGAGGCTGGAAAAGGGAAGAGCTCGCAGGTGGTGGCGGCAGCAGATGGAGGGACTGCAGGAATGGTACATTCTGTACAGCGCCGGTGGCAGCCAGCAGCGTGCCAGCGAGGCCGGCTGGCTGCGGGGGCCGGCCCGTGACTCACAGCCAGCTGATGAGCGGGCGGGAGGGAGGAATTGCCCGTCCTCTTCCACATTCTGGGATGGGGAGGGGAGATTCCAAGTGCTGGGGGTGCCATTCGGGAGCGGGATGGGCAGAGCCGTGGGGTGGCAGCAGCCAGGCCGGAGCTGGGGGGCTGCAGCCGTCATCAGCTGGGCACAGGCTCACCAGGCTGGTGGGCCCTAGCCCCATCACAGATTTTTGGATGTTTGTCATAATGCAGGGATCTGGGTGGGGCTGGGAGAGGGCAGTGCACATGTAGAGATGATGTCCAAGTTGGTGTCAGGTCGCAGTCTGTGAGGTGCACTGGTGGCTGGGTGTAGATGGTAAATGCTCTGTGGTGGTGCAAAGGACAAGGGAAAAACGCCAACCTGGCCCTGCAGAGCCATGCACCATCCCTCTCCCTGCTCTCCAGAGCATTTGCAGGGTTCATATCCTGACTATGGCACAGCAGAGCAGGAAAGAGGTCTCTGACAAGTCTCTTAAACCCCCCCCAGATCCATGGAGATGCTCCCCAGGCTTTGTTCTTGGCATGTGCCAAGTGCCCAGTGCCTGGCAGCGAGGCTGTTTACGCTGAGCTTGTGCTGGGCCAGGAGCAGGCTGGGCAAGAACCAGGCTTCTGCTTGCTTCTTGCAGGAGCCACCATCAGGCTTGGCTGAGCTTGGTGCAAAATGCCGAGGCCTCAGGCACGAGGAAACGATCCAGCGCCAAAAAGAAGGTTTGGCCGAGCTCCGGGAGAGAGTAAAGGTGCTGGAGAAGAGGCAGTGCTCAGGTGATTCTCCTAGAATCATGGAGTGGTTTGGGTTGGAAGGGACGTTAAAGACCAGCTTGTTCCACCCTCTGCCTTGGGACACCTTCCAGTGTCCCAGGTTGCTCCAAGCCCCGTCCAACCTGGTCTTGGACACTTCCAGGGATCCAGGGGCAGCCACAGCTTCTCTGGGCACCCCGTGCCAGGGCCTCAACACCCTCAGAGAGAGGCTGGGAAAGCTGGCCAGCCTCCAAGCTGTGTGGAGAGTGGAACAATGTGGCAGCTGCTTCTTTGCCTCCAGGCGCTGTGAAGAACTATTCAGAGCCACTGGTGACCAGGATGAAAGACTTAGCAGAGAAGATAGTCCAAAAAAGAGGTCTTGAGATGGAACCTGCAGCTGTGTTGGGAGAAAAACTGAAGGCTGGCAAGGTAGGGTGGCAGTGTGTGGTTTGGAATGCCCGTGGCTTTGTTTGGAGAGTGTGCCCTGGAACAGGGAGAAATAGGTTTTCAGAGATGCTGCATAAGAAGGCAGGGTGGGAGATGCAGCCTGAGGGATGGCAGGCAGTGCTCCTGCAGAGGGTGGCAGCTCCATCAGGACCAGCACGTTGCCTGGTGCTGTTGGAATAGCATGGGGATGCCATGAGCTGAGCAGGGTGGGAGGCTTGGCACCACAGCTATACTGGTTTTCCCATGAGGTGGAAGGGAGGCTCAAGGCCACTTGACCAAAAACCAAGCCCAAAGTCTTTCCCTGTCTGACCAGGTTCCTGACCAGGTTCCTGACCATGTTCCTAATGGGGGCTGGTTCAGGGTCACCAACAGCACAGCGAGCTTGGAGATGGCTGAGGCACCAGACTTCGGTGAGAAGATGGTACGTCAGGGATAGGTGTGGTAAATGGTGTGTGGAGTGCATGTACATGCCCGGGGTGTGAAGAGTTTAGTGTGTTTTGAACACGTTTCAGAGGTATGTCACATCAGGATGCTGCAGGAATGTTGAGGATGAGCTGCTCTGTGGTCCAGCTGAAGACATCCCTGTCCATGGCAGGGGGGTTGGAGTAGATGATCTTTAAATTTCCCTTCCAACCTAAACTATGCTACAATTCTACAGCCCAGAGCACGTTGTGTGTCTGCCAGGACATCCTGGGACCCCAAAACATGCCATGGTGCATCAGAGAGGCTGGGGAGCAATGGAGGGAGCTGCCAGGGGAGGACTCCATGGGTAGCACAGCTGGTGGGTTGGGCAAGGGGGTCTCTTCCCTCCAAAAAGGGCAGGGAAACACTCAGGGAAAACTCATCTTAGAGAAGGAAGCAATCCAATCCCAGTAAGCTGTGCAGCTGGGAATGAAATGCAAACCTACTTTCCTTGGGACACTGTCATCTCCTCGGGAAAGCAGACAGAAAGCAGATGGCTGAGCAGCGTGATGGAATGCAGCAGACCTGGTAAATAATGCATTCCCTCTCCTTCCCACAGTACCTTGATGTAATCGGTGCTCTGGGAAGCCTGATGGAGATGAAGGAGCTGTCAGGAATGCAGCCTCTGCAGCACCTTCCTCGGGAAAAGAGGGCAGAAGTGGGACTGCAGAGACAGAAGGCCCTGGAGCTGTTGTGCAAAAAGATCAGGAACCTCCAGATTCGCCTGGAAAGGAAAGAAGAAATGCTGAAAGGTTATGAGGGAAGTGTGGAGCAGCTCAGGTATGGAAAGGCAAGGTCAGGGTTCTGAAGGAGACCTGGTCCTTGGATGCCAAGTGACAGGGAGCTTGGGGCAAGGAGTGATGCGACACTGCTGGGTCCTGTGTCTGTCTGGGACCTGTCACAGTGTGGACACAGTAAAAAACCAAATGTCAGGAGGAGTGGGGAAAGGTCCTCTCAGTTTTCTGCAGTGATACCTTCTGCAGCCTCACAGGGCTGAGCAGCATCAGAGTTGGGAACGCCTTGCCAGGTTCCCTTGTCTGGGGTGGCTGGAGCCTGGGACAGCAGCAGCTGGGCAGAGGGGTGGTGTCAGCAGCACCAAGGCAGGAGTGGGAGAGCCCAGCTGAGGGTCAGGGGGCTGATAGGGGCAAAAGACTGACAGAGTCCTCCCCTCCTGTTCTGCACAGGCAGAACCAAGCGTCCCTGAGAAGGTGCCAGGAGGAGATGTCCAGCCTGGAAGATGAGGCCCACAGGGAGGCAGAAGAGAAGGCTCTGCTGCGAGAGGCTCTGGAGAGGACACAGCTCCAGCTGGAGCAGGAGAAGAGGCTGCGGCGAGCGGCCAAACGGCACAAGGTGAGAAGGCAACACCCAACCCCTGCACTTTGTACCACAGCCAGCTCCATCAGCTGGGAACCATCACAGGGTGGTCAGTCAGAGCATCCCGTGAGGCTGGAGGTTCCAGGGCCCCAGTGCCCAGCCACAGCGTCGTGGCAGCGTCCTTTGATGAAGCTGGAGGAGGTGCAGGCACCTGCAGTGATGGGTTTGCACCATGTACGAGGCTGAGGGAGAAGAGCAGGTCCTGCTGAGCTCTCCTGCTCAATGCTGTGTCTGATGTCTCTGTTCTGCAGCCTGGAGCCACAAAGCCTCTCTGCTCGGGCAAGGCAAAGGCCAAGGAGCGTGTGGCTGTCAAATCATAGGGGAGGCACCACGGGGACCTTCACCAGGTGGTGGTCTGCAGCAGGAACAGGCCATCGCTGTGGACTCTGCGAGGGTGGAGGTGGCGTGAGGTGTGAGGGCATTTTGAGGAGCTCCTGTTTGTATCCCACAGCTCCAGGGCACACTGGTGTGACTGTACAATGTAGGATCTTATTTTCCCACAGTCCGTGTCCCATAGAGCGTGGTGGGGTTTATGGCAGTGGAAAAGATGGTGAGGATATCGTCCCGTGTACACGTGTGGGTGTGTATTTGTGTGTGTGAATACAGCCCAGTGATGTGTGAAGTCACTTGTGGGAGGTGTGTCCTGTCCTGGCTGAAGTGGTCTCAAGCACGTGAAGCCGACATGGCTTGAAAAACCCCTTGCAACTCCCGTGTCCTCAAGTCCCCATCGTGTCATGGGGGAACTGGAACACAAGGCACGATGTAGTATGGAATTCTGGAATTCCTGGAACACCCCAGGAGTGCTGGACCTGCCTCGTGGGAAGGGGGAAGAAGAGGAGCTATGTGAGCCACACCAGGAGAGCAGCAGGAGGACAAGCCGGGGAGATGACAGCGACGTGGGCTGGGTTGGGGTGATGGTACAGGCTCCCTCACTGATTGTTGTCATTAGCAAGGGTGAGAGCAGACCCTGGATTTTGGGGAGCAGCAGTGTTCTGGGGAGGGGGGTCCCTGCAGGCAGCAGGCAGCTCCAGCTCGCCCTCCCTGCAGCCTCTCGGCGTGCTCAGAGCAGCCCGTGTGCCGAGTCCTCTGCAGACCTCTTCAGCCCAGCATAACTGGGATGTCAGCACAGCCCCGCTGGGGTTTTTGGGTCTTTACTTTTTAATAGGATAAAGGAGGTCTGGAAGCAGCACAGAGGGCTGCAGCGGGCTGCTGCAGGGCTGCCTCGTCTCTGGGCATGCGAAGCACCCACGTGTGCTCACCCCTGATGGCAATGGCAGTGCTGGGGGCTCTGGTAATTGGTGTGGCCTGGATTTCCTGCTCCGTGTGCTGGGAGAAGCTGGATGCTTCCCTGTCTGAATGCCTGGGTTTGCTGTGGGGCGAGGCATGACCTTGTGTGCCTGTGTAGGTTAAAGATGCTGCCGTGGGCATCCTCTGCAGGTGTATCTGGAGGTGTGGGGCTGGTCCGTGACTCTGTGTGCTCCCCATGCCGCCCTTGGCAAACTCTGGCTCGGGAATGGATGGAGATGGCAACAGCACAGGCTGCGAGTGCACCAGGCTCCCCTACCCTCCTTCGAGCCTATGAATTCACAGAATCCCGGGTTGGTTTGGGTTGAAAGGGACCCTAGAGACGGCCCGGAGGGGATCCCACCGGGCTGTGGGACCCACTGGTGATGCCGGACCCTAAGGATCATCCCGGGCTGA
The DNA here is from genome assembly GCA_013397915.1 of Daphoenositta chrysoptera. Taxonomy (NCBI): domain Eukaryota; kingdom Metazoa; phylum Chordata; class Aves; order Passeriformes; genus Daphoenositta; species Daphoenositta chrysoptera. The sequence continues at coordinate 441,971 of VZRO01008435.1, read as the reverse complement.
TCCCAGCGGGGGATGGGTGGGACCGGCCGGCGGAGGGGAGGGGGTCTGAAGGGACGCTGCCGGAGGGCGGCGGGGGGGACCCCTCCGTTCCGAGGGGACGGCGATGCGCTGCCGGGGGGCGCAGCCCGGCCCCGGGGCGGAGCGGGGCGGAGCGGCGCGGCCATCCGGGCACCGCACCATGGCGGCGGCGGCGGAGGANGAGCGGCTCTTCCGACAGTGAGTGAGGGGCGCGGGGAGAGAGGGGGGGTCCCCGGGTGGCAGCGCCGGGGCGGGCGGGGGGCGCCGGGCATCCCGCACCCGCGACATCCCGGTTCCCGCGTCCCCGGCTTCTGGCAGGGCAGATGCCCCAGCGGCTCCCGCCCCGTGCCTGCGGGCGGGACCCCCCTATTCCTGGCGAGAGGGACCCCCGTGCACCCCCGCCTCTGCACCCCCGCCTCTTGCGGCTCCTTCTCGGAGATTCCCCCCGCCCCAGCTCTGTGCAGGAGGGATGTCAGGGCACCTCCAGTTCCTTGCAGGGGGGATCCCCCTCTTGCCCCTCTCAGGAGGGATGCCAGGGACACCCCTCTCCTCCCAAAACCCCTCACAAGGCTGGTGCCGGGGACACCTTCCCCCAGCTCCTGCAGGAGACATTCCTGCGCGCCCCTAAATTCTTGCCGAAGGAAGCTCCTGTCCCCCATGAGGGGGTACCTTGGAGCTGAGAGCAGAGACAAGGGGCTGAAAGGGGGGCCCGGGGACCTCCACATTCCCTGTGCCGCATCAGCGAGGGATCGCACACCCCTGCAGCCCCGGGGCCGCAGAGGCCAGGCCGGCGTGTCCCCAGCATCCCTGCCCGCGCTGCGTGCCACCACGCGTGGCGGAGCGTGACTCGGAGCACGAGCTCGGCCCCTGGGGAGGGGGGGCAGAGCTGGCAGCGAGCCTCCAGCCCTGGAAATTTCCAGGGGGAGCCAGAAATCGGGGTGACTCCAACCGCGGTCACGCCGGAATGCGCGGGAGTAGCCGGGGGCAAACGGGACAGCCCGGAGCATCCCCAGGGATCCCGCGGCGCGCTGGCGGCTTTGTGCGGGAGGCGTGGAGACTGCGGGGCTCCGGAAAGCGCGGGGACGTGGCACGGGCGAAGGCATGGCTGCCACCACATGCCAGTGCCCCTCTCATCCCGCCTGGCACCGGGGGCGGATCCGCAGCGGCGGCCTGGGCGGTCTCGCTCGGACGCGAGCGGGGGCTGGAGGAAGCGGCGAGCCGGAGGCAGAGACGGCCCAGAACACAAGGCTGGGGGGCCGCGCAGGGTGCGGGCACACCCTGGCACCGTCCCCGCGCCCTCC
>VZRO01008435.1:423423-437003 GCA_013397915.1 Daphoenositta chrysoptera | reverse complement strand
GACCGTGGGGTCCCGGTTGCCACCGCAGATGGTGGCACCGAGCAGGGATGAGCTGTGGCTCCTTGGCGTGGGAAGCAGCAGGGGCCTGATCCAGGTGAGGGGACTTGGGGCTATCAAAACCCATCGGCAGCGCTGCTGCCACCTGCGCCTGTCCCGCCCTTGGGGCACCTCTGGGGTGTTGGCTGGTCTTGACCAGGTCCAGAGTGAGATAAGGGGACCTTGTGCCAGGGGCTGGTGCTGTGAGGGGGGCAGGAGTGTCCCGGGGCAGTCGGTGCCCAGGGCTGGGGCAGAAGGGCTGCCCAGCACCCCACTGACACCATCACAGGGGGGGGGGCTGCCCACCAGCCGCGGCCCAGGAGGGACCCTGCCCACTCCCAGAGCAGGGCCAGGTGTCCCCGCCGTGTCCCAGCACGGTGCCAGCACACGAGGGGCAGATGTGGCCGTTCCCAGGCGGGACGGGGAGTGCGATAAGGTGGGGCCGTGGCGCTGGGGAGCCCCTGAGCCCCCAGCGTGGGACAGTCCCCACATGGCAGCAGCAGGCGGGGCCACTCCAAGGTCCCGGGCAGCCCGGACACCATAAGAGGGGTGAGCGGCCCCACTGCGGCACCTTCGGTCAGCACAACCATGCTGGGAGCCGTCTGTCTCGTCGTGCTGCTGGGCTACGGTGGGTGCGGGGCACGGGGAGGGCTCGGGGCGGCGGGGACGGGAGCGTGGGGCCCGCCGTGGGCCTGGGCACGGGCACGGGCAGGCTCTGATGTCCCTTTGCCCGGTGTCACACAGCCTACGGATGCGGCCAGCCGGCCGTGCCACCACAGCTGGGCTCCCGCGTGGTGGGCGGTGAGGACGCCGTAGCCCACAGCTGGCCATGGCAGGTAAGGGGGCAGGGGACAGCGAGGGGGACAGCGAGGGGGACATTCCTGCTCTGAGCCCGTGCCTCTGCCCTCACAGATCTCGCTGCAGTACAGCCGCTATGGATCTTGGTACCACACTTGTGGTGGGACCCTGATTGCCCCTCAGTGGGTGCTGACGGCCGCCCACTGCATCAGGTGGGTGCTGGGGTGCTTTGGGGGGCTGTGCCATGGAGGTAAGATATTTGTGGGGACTGACGCCCCCTCTCTCTCCCTGGCAGCTCTTCCATGACCTACCGTGTGGTGCTGGGCAAGCAGGACCTGAGTGAGGATGACGAGCCCGGTTCTGTGGCCGTGGGCGTGGAGAAGACGATCGTCCATGAGAAATGGAACTCCTTCCTCATCATGTAGGGAATGGGATGCATCATGTAGGGAATGGGTGGGTCGTGGGTGGTGTGGCCACGGACCCCTGTCCCCATGGCCAGGGACCACATCCTCATGGTTCCTGTCCCCGTGTAGCAACGACATTGCCCTGGTCAAGCTGGCAGAGGAGGTGCAGGAGAGTGACACCATCCGTGCCGCCTGCCTGCCGGCCGCCGACAAGATCCTGCCCAACGACTTCCCCTGCTATGTCACCGGCTGGGGACGCATCAGGAGTAAGTAGAGGGTCCCCAGAGGGTCCCCAGGAAGGGAATCCAGGCCCAGGGTGTGAGGTACGAATTTCGGCTGTCGTTGCAGCCAACGGGCCCCTGGCTGACATCCTGCAGCAGGCTCTGCTGCCCGTGGTGGACTACGAGACCTGCTCGCAGAGGGACTGGTGGGGCAGCAACGTCCGTGACACCATGGTGTGCGCCGGGGGCGACGGCGTCGTGTCTGGCTGCAACGTGAGTGCGGGCACTGCCCGAGAGGGGATGGAGCCGTGGCGGTGATGGCCGGGAGGGGTGAGGGGTCTGCCGGGCCGGGAGCAGTGGGACAGAGCCTCTCTCCACGCAGGGCGATTCCGGCGGCCCCCTGAACTGCCAGCGCGACGATGGCACCTGGGAGGTGGAGGGCATCGTCAGCTTCGGCTCCGGGCTGAGCTGCAACCTGGCCAAGAAGCCGACGGTCTTCACCCGGGTCTCCGCCTTCATCGACTGGATCAACGAGGTGGGTGCCCCTCCCTCTGTCCCCTCACAGGGGCTGTTCTTGCCCCGCTGAGGGTCTCACCATGCCCCCCCCTGTGTCTTGTTGGCAGAAAATGAGCACGAACTGAGGACGCGGCATGTGGGGATACAACTGTTGGGCAAGATAAAAGCAAAAGTGCTGAGCTGGTCTCGCTGGTTCTTTTGGGGGGATGTGGTGGAGCTGGGGACACACACGCAGGGCTGGATCGGGCGATGCTGAGGTCCTGCTTGTGTGCTGGGGAAGGGGTCCCTGTTGTTCAGTGGGGCTGGGCAGGGCTCTGGGGAGGCTCTCGGGCACATCCTGAAAGATGCCTCTGGTCCTCATGCCACGGCTGAGCCAAGGGGCTCGTGGTTTGATGGGAGAGGGGCTGGGGTCTGTCCAGGCTGTTCAGGGGAGTTCCAGGGAACCCAGCTGGCCCTTGGGGACAATCTAGAACACTTGGTAGCTCCCAGGGTGCTTTAGGGAACCTCACTGGCACTGCCGAGATGAGGGCAGCTGACTTTCAATGGGGGTCTTGAGGGAACCAGGTTGGCTTTGGGGGGCTTGAGGTTTGGGAGGGATCGGGGGTGCCTGCAGGAGCTCTGTTGGAGACAGAGCCCTTGGGAGCTGTATGGCACTGCCAGCTCCACCTCCAGGACCTGTGACGTGGCCCCGGAGCGGAGCATCTTACCACGGATCTCCTTCCGTGGTGGCTGCAGGAACAAGGTGGGTGGTGGGCAGCTGGCAGGACCCCCAGCTGTGGGGTTCCCAGGAGGAGCCAGGGCTGCCCTGGGGGAGAAGGGAAGTTTTTCAGGAAAAAGGCAGCGTGTTGGTGGGAGCAGGTGTGGAGGGGCTGGCCGGGAGGTGGGGGTGGGGGCTGCGCCGTGAGCCCCCCAGCAGAACCATCCACCACACCATCATCCCATCGGGGCTGCTGGAGCCCAGCGGATCCTCGCGGAGGGAGGAGGAGGAGGAGAAGGAGCAGGGATGGATGGCAGCACCTCCAGCTCGGGGATGTGATGGAGGGCACCTGGTTCAGGAGCCAGGGTGGCCCTGGAGCGGCACCAGGACCAGCCCAGAGAGCAACACCTCACCTGCACCAGGCTGGGAGTGCCAGCGCCAGCCCTGGCACCGTCTGAGCCACCTGGGGACTCTCCAGGGACCCTCTGGCACTCGTCAGCCTGGCCAAGGGTTTAGCAGATGAAGAGGGGTGCGGGCTGGGAAATGGGTTGGGAAATGGGAAATGGGAAATGGGAAGGAAATGCGCCATGGCAAAGGAACTGTGGGGAGTTAAAGGCAATTAAAGGCCTGCCAGCCAGATGATGTGTGGAGGTGGCTGCTGTGCACAGCAGGATGGGGCCAGGAGCTCGGGACACTGGCATGGGATTGGCAGCAGGGTCTGCTGCCTTGGATGGAGAGCTCCAGGCTGTGGGTGCCCCTGTCCCCTCTGCATGTGCCCACATGTGCCACGGGGACGGTGGCTGGGGCTGGGAGTGCAGAACCCCGGTGTCACAGCCTGTGGGATGTGTTCCTGTGCGTGGTGTCCCATCCTCAGAGGGGGTTTGGTGGACAGGAGCGCTGGGCAAGGGCAGCAGCCCTGCCCCACCCAGCCAGCCATGGGCACCCCTCGCAGTGCGTGTCACCCCAGTGACCAGTGTCCCCTTGCCCAGGAGGGGTGAAGAACCTTTTTCTCACATCCAGTCTCTCCTTGGACACAGCTCCAGCCGTTCCCTCGGTCCTGTCCCTGTCACAGAGAGCAGAGATCGGAGCTGCCCCTCGGGAGGAGCTGCAGCCCCAGTGAGGTCTGACCTCAGCCTCCTCACGCTGAACAAACCAAGTGACTCCAGCCTCAACTTTTAATCTCTAAGGCTGCACAGAGTTTAACGAGTCTTTGCTATACTTACGTGTTAATTGTCAGTTCTGGTTACATTCTGTTCATACCATTTATAACTGACACATTAAATCTACAAGTTAACCTAAAGAAGTGTGAGCTGTATCTTTGTTAAATGTGTAACACCATATATACACTTTATAGGATGTGTCCATTATTAAGTATTTAACAATAGGGGAGAATAAGGGGAAGTTTAAAAGAATACAGCAAAGCTTCGTGAAGTTCCTAACTTTTACTTCACTGTTGAAATATAAGTACTCATACAATCACTTACGTAAAAATTACATCTTCAAAGTGGTCTTTGCCCACTCCTGGAAATGAGAGCTCGGGACACCTGGGAGACACAAACAAACTCCCCGACACTGAGCAGCAGCCTGATGCTGATGGCACAGAGCCATAGGGAAGCACAGCCCTGGCACACGGTGCCAGCCCACATCCCGGGCTCTCCTCAGGGACATCCAGCCCTGAAACACAAGGAGGAGGGAGATGAGCAGTGGGGTCCATGGAGTAACCCCAAAAAACATTCCCCCATCTCTCCCTGAGCCCCCACTGTCCTCCAGCTCTGCCACACACCCCAACACCACACCCGTGCCACTGCAGGGCTCCTGCTCTGCTCTGGCCTCCACCAGGGATGCCCCGGGAAGGGACAGGCCACTGCAGTCCATGTCGTGGAAGAAGGAAAAGGACAAGACTGAGCCATCTCTGCACACAGTCAAGCACCAGCTCCCTGCACCCCCATCCCAGCCAGGGAGCCCATGGGACACCCCAGTCCCAATGCTCCCTTGGCGAGAGAACTGGGGGAATGAACAAGGGGAAGAGTGCAGGGTCACCTTTCCCAAAGGAGAACAGGTCCAGGGGAGATGGGATCAGCCCCAGGATCACCTGTACACCCAGGTGCTCTGTGCAAAAGTAGCCAACACAGGACAGGGCAACCCAGAACCTCACACTGCAGGGAGATGGGGCCACATGTGCCACTGAGCTCTTGCAAAACCCTGGGCAGAGGCAAGGCCATTCCAGCCACATCCCAGCTCCTGCTGGACCCCCTTGGGGAGCTTGGGTGGCCCAGGCTCCCTCTGGCAGAAGTAGCCACACATGTCCAGCTGCTCTTCTCCGGCCACATATGGGCATTGGCCCCCACTGCTGCCCTGGGGCACTGCCCACCAGCCAAAGATACAAAAAAACCCCTAAAATAAACTTCTGCAGCTCCAAACCATAAACACAACAATCTAAAATGACAGCATAAGGCAAAGCAAAAGCCCCCAGGTCCTCACGTATGCACCTCGTAGTCGTACATGGCACTGCCACACAGCCCCAGGCCTTCCCAAGCACAGAAGGTACCTCTGGCACCCAAGATGATGCCACAGCCAAGGCAGAGGTCAGGAACATGCACCCAAACATGCCAAGGATGGCACACAAGGTGAACAAACACTGATAGGGACTCACAGACACCCAGTGATGAGCATTTCAGGAAAGGGAGCACCTTGTCCCAGGGGAGTGACGGGCTGGGGCAGGAGTGTCCCGGGGCAGTCGGTGCCCAGGGCTGGGGCAGAAGGGCTGCCCAGCACCCCACTGACACCATCACAGGGTGGGGGGCTGCCCACCAGCCGTGGCCCAGGAGGGACCCTGCCCACTCCCAGAGCAGGGCCAGGTGTCCCCGCCGTGTCCCAGCACGGTGCCAGCACACGAGGGGCAGATGTGGCCGTTCCCAGGCGGGACGGGGAGTGCGATAAGGTGGGGCCATGGCGCTGGGGAGCCCCTGAGCCCCCAGCGTGGGACAGTCCCCACATGGCAGCAGCAGGCGGGGCCACTCCAAGGTCCCGGGCAGCCCGGACACCATAAGAGGGGTGAGCGGCCCCACTGCGGCACCTTCGGTCAGCACAACCATGCTGGGAGCCGTCTGTCTCGTCGTGCTGCTGGGCTACGGTGGGTGCGGGGCACGGGGAGGGCTCGGGGCGGCGGGGACGGGAGCGTGGGGCCCGCCGTGGGCCTGGGCACGGGCACGGGCAGGCTCTGATGTCCCTTTGCCCGGTGTCACACAGCCTACGGATGCGGCCAGCCGGCCGTGCCACCACAGCTGGGCTCCCGCGTGGTGGGCGGTGAGGACGCCGTAGCCCACAGCTGGCCATGGCAGGTAAGGGGGCAGGGGACAGCGAGGGGGACAGCGAGGGGGACAGCGAGGGGGACATTCCTGCTCTGAGCCCGTGCCTCTGCCCTCGCAGATCTCGTTGCAGTACACCCGCTCTGGGTCCTGGCACCACACTTGTGGTGGGACCCTGATTGCCCCTCAGTGGGTGCTGACGGCCGCCCACTGCATCAGGTGGGTGCTGGGGTGCTTTGGGGGGCTGCACCAGCAGGGTGAGGTATTTGTGGGGACTGACACCCCCTCTCTCTCCCTGGCAGCAATTCCATGACCTACCGTGTGGTGCTGGGCAAGCAGGACCTGCTGACCGATGACGAGCCCGGTGCTGTGGCCGTGGGCGTGGAGAAGACGATCGTCCATGAGAAATGGAACTCCTTCCTCGTCCTGTAGGGATGCGATGTGTCCGGGAGTGGGTGGGGGGCAACAGAGCTGGGGACCACATCCTCATGGTTCCTGTCCCCGTGTAGCAACGACATTGCCCTGGTCAAGCTGGCAGAGGAGGTGCAGGAGAGTGACACCATCCGTGCCGCCTGCCTGCCGGCCGCCGACAAGATCCTGCCCAACGACTTCCCCTGCTATGTCACCGGCTGGGGACGCCTCAGGAGTAAGCGGGGGGTCCCCAGGGGGTCCCTGAGGAGGAGGAGGAGGTGTACCTGCCGGGTGTGACGTGTGACTGTCCTTGCAGCCAACGGGCCCCTGGCCGATGTCCTGCAGCAGGCTCTGCTGCCCGTGGTGGACTACGAGACCTGCTCGCAGAGGGACTGGTGGGGCAGCAACGTCCGTGACACCATGGTGTGCGCCGGGGGCGACGGCGTCGTGTCTGGCTGCAACGTGAGCGTGGGCACTGCCCGAGAGGGGAGCTGCCCCTCGCTCGGGCTGGGCTGAGCGCGGTGCTGGAGCAGCGCGGGGCCGCGGGTCCCGGGGGAAGCGCGGCAGGGGAGGATGGAGTCGTGCTGGCGGGTGCCGGGTGGGATTTGGGGTGTGGGATTTGGGGTGTTGACGGGGTGCCCAGAACAATGGCCCGCGGTGTCTCTCCACGCAGGGCGATTCCGGCGGCCCCCTGAACTGCCAGCGCGACGATGGCACCTGGGAGGTGGAGGGCATCGTCAGCTTCGGCTCCGGGCTGAGCTGCAACATGATCAAGAAGCCGACGGTCTTCACGCGGGTCTCCGCCTACATCGACTGGATCAACGAGGTGGGTGCCCCTCCCGCTGCCCCCGCGCAGGGGGTTGGCCACGCTGCCCCTGTCCCCCCGGGGTCTCACCGTGAGCCTCCCATGTCTTGTCTTTGGCAGAAAATGAGCACGAACTGAGGACGCGGCATGGAGCACAAGCATTGAGTGAGATAAAGGCAGCAGTGCTGAGCTGGTCTCGTGTGGTTCTTTCTTGGGGACGCCGTGGAGCAGAAACGGGGGGCTGGTGGTCCTGGGCTTCTGCCCGTGTGCTGGGGAGAGCCCCCAGATGGTGCAGTGAGGCTGGGCAGGGTCCTGGGGAGCCCGAGGTGGGCAGAGATCCCACTCAGGGCTCCCAGCTGGGAGCTGCGCCACGGCCATCGCCAAGCCAAAGGGTTCAAGGCTTGGCTGGTGGTTTGATGGAGGAGTGGCTGGAATCTGGCCTGGTGGTCCTGGGGGGCTCTAGGAAACCTGGGGCAGGCTCTAGGGAACTTGGAGGGTTGGCCCAAGGAGGTTTCAGGTGTCTTGGCTGGCCCTGGGATGGATCAGGGGATCTTGCTGGCCAAGGCCATCACCCCAGGAGCTCCTCAAGTAGTTCACCTCTGCTCTGATATTCCAACGAATCCTCATCAGTTTCCTGCTGTAACTCCTGACTGACTCCTCAAAAGGAGCAGGGTGCCTGCTACATAGGCTGGCACAGCCACATTAAAAATTACCCAAAAACAGCAACACAAGTGAAGGTTCCTACTCTTCCCACTTCAGAGGAGCCTTCAGGAGGCACTGAAATGGCAATGAGGAGATGAAACAGATGAGGGAATACAGCTGAAGATTTGCTTTTTAATTACGTTTATTAGAAACACTGACTGCAAAACTCATCCCATTTCACGTGAACATCAGACCCTGATCCCATCAATCAGTCACCCGGACAGCACAGGACACAAATATCATGATCAGCAAAGAAAAACACTCTGAGGCCAAGCGTGGCCGTGTCATGATGAGCCAGAAGTGCTCTCCTCTGGCTCCATGCTCCAGCAAAGGGACTTCCCACTCCACCCACAACATTTCCCATGGCACAGCACAATCTCCATCTCATCCCCACTCCACGGCAGAGGAAGCACTCGCAGGTCACATTTCTCCAGACCAACATCTGGCCACACAGACACAATCCACGGGGAGCACTGACACCGAGTCAGGGCGGGCACAGATTTCGTTCAGCCACAGGAATTACCTCCAGTGCTTGGCAGGGGCTCGGAGCCCACGCCTCAGTTGCACGCGAAGAAGAATTTTTTACGGAGGAAGTTGAAACATCCCGGGATCTGCTTGTACCTCCCCTTGGCAGAGACTGCACGTGCCACCTGGGAACAGGAGAGAGGCTGAGGAAAGGGATGATCTCCCCACCCTGGAAATCAACAGCTGCCATGCCAAGGTGGCCAGAGAAGCACTGCAGTGACCAGAAAACAACAAGGTGGTTCTGTGAGTCCCCTCTTCCTCCACATCAGACTTCTCTCCTACCCATGGAGAACAGAAGAAGTGTCTGGGGTACCCACACTTGTACCCAACCTTGGCAATATTGAGTCAGCAAGGCACACAAAGGAAGACATTGATCAGCCAGACTCACTCCACAGCCCTGTGCATCGTGCTCCTCCACCCCCAGGACAAGCTTACAGCAGCACCCAAATCCCTTCAGCTTGGGTAAGACAAGACATGACATTTTTTAGCAATTTCCTCAGAAGGATTAAAGCCTGTATTGCCAGGATTACTCCTCGCTGGAGGTTCCAAATTTTTGGCAGATTGAGGCCAGGCACTTTCTTTGTAATTAAACTTCTCTGCAGTACCTCCAATTAGCCCGTCCCTAAACTCAATGCTCAATATCCTCACTCCTATTTTGAGTGTAGGCCTCCATGCCCCAACTGATCACACCCCTGACTATTTCCTTCATCTACAAAAAGCAGGAAAAAAAAGGCATTTACCCTCAATAGCATGTCCAGCAGGTCTTCTGAGTGGGCATATTGCTCCAGCACACTCTCCAGCATTTCCACATACCACGAGCCACTCGACTTCTCCCTCCAGGATACAAAACCTTCAGAGAAAGGAGAATGTTATGCCAAAACCCATCTGCTGTTCTCACCCCAACGAGTTCCTGCCGCTCCAACAGAGCCGGGTTGTCCCAAACTGCCCTTGACTTTGGCCATGCAGCTCTGATTGTTTTGCTAATTCCCCCATGCCCAGCAAAGGATTTTCACCTGGAAAAGTTGAGTAGGAAACCAAGATGTCGCTGGGTGTGGGCAAACAGGCGATGGCATCGGGCTCATCCACGTCACCCGACGGAACCCGAAACGGGGTCGCGTCCGACTCCAAAGAACCCGCAGGAGCTTCGTCTTCAGGAGAATCACAGTCCACTACAAAGCCTTGATCTCTTTGTTCTGAGAAAAGCAGCAACAAGACAGCTCCCTAAGCTCATCCCACCCAAGCGATTCACGGTTGTACATCCAATGTTAAGAAAAGATGGGGGAAAAAAAAGGACAAAGGCCCTAGAACAAAATAAGGCTTTTTGGCGGTTCGGCTGCACTGGTTGAGTCAAAGTCATTGGTGGTTTATACAAAATTCCTCACTCTGTGCAAAGAGCTGGAGCAGCCTCTCAGCACGTGGTAGGAGAAGAGGCAGCTGGAGTGAGAAGGGAGCTGGAGAGAGGGACAGGTGATGAACAGAAAGGAAGCCAAAGCCACAGCCTGACCACATCTCCGCAGCCCAACGCTACCGGAGCCAACACGAAGATTCACCTCCACCACAGGCCTGGATGAAGAACAGTTTGGGTTTTCCTCTCAAACTCGGGCAATTGGACCCATTGAAACAGTTCACAATCTTTTCTATGGGAATGGGTTTTCCATCCGTTCCGTAAACACCTCCAGGAAACTGAATATGGCTCGTCTGCAAGAGGAAAATGCAGGAGCTAGTGACATGGAAGGCGAGGCCAGTTCCGAGGGAGCCCCTTTCCCATCAGGTGCTTCATGGCCTAAAGGCACCAGAACAAAGCCTGGTGTTTGTGGGAATCAAGCCAGGGCGAGGGGACACCCAGGAGTCATTTGAAATGCACTAAAACCCAGCAATCCAACTTCTATCATCCAACTCATATCCCACTTCCTCCAGCAAAGGAGTTCTTCATCCTCTGGGACAACGGGCACATACCATACACCATTTTCCTAAGACTGCCTCTCCTCATCCTTCAAGAACTGACTTGGAATAAACAGGCTTTACTGCTAACAGCAGACCACAGGACAGGGAATCAAGCCCTTCCCACGCCTAAGGAACAAAGGGAGAGATGGGACAAACCCACCTGACAGCCATGGGAAAGGATGACCACGATGCAGCAGTCCAAAGCACTGTGGTCCTGCCGTGACAGCTTCTGCAGCTCCAAAACCATTTCCTGTGTGGAAAACATTGCAGTGAGAGTTTTTTTGAACCACATCTCAGCCACAGGTTACTGCCAGGCCCTGCTCTGGTTGTGCTGCCATGTGGAAGGATCTGGTCAATCTCTGCCATATGGTAACATGGGCCCCAAGTACAGCTGGCAAAAGCCATGGCAGAGTGAGCATCTCTGTGTCTCTGTCCTTATTTAACACTGGCTGCTTTAATCACACAGATTTCTCACTTCTCTGCACTCCTTACAACACACCATCACAAACCAAAACACATTTCCATGTGATTTATCTGCTGAAATCTGCTGCTTCTGACTGGGAGCTGGCGGGTGAGCAGAGAACCACGTTTCACTTTCAGATGAAAAAACACTTCCAGTAACAGCCAAGGATGGCACAGACAGACATCACACAGCTGTCCAAGCTATCCCAAAAACACAGCCTCACCAATTCCCTACAAATCACAACCAGGATTCAACATTCAGGCAGAGGGGTGAAAATGTGTGAGGCCCTCTCTCCTTCTGCAGTCGCAGCACAACAATAAAATAAGAGGATGCAAGCGGTTCATTGTTTCTTTGTGGGGGGGTTTCGGCGTGCTGCCAACACGAGACACATTCCCTAAAGCATTCCCATCGCTTCCAGGGGCTCACCGCTCATCCCTGGTGTCAGCAGGACACAACCAGCCTCACCTGAGCTTTCAGATCCCGCCGGGTCAGGACGGTGAAGCGCAAGGCCTTGAAGCGCCTCTCCAGCTTCTCACAGTCGATGTCGGAGCCTTCCCGGGTGGACAGGCCCGAGTCTCTGGAGAAATGGACATTATTGAGGATCAGGCAGTGTCCGCAGGGATCCGCTTTCATCTCATAAACCTGGCAGGGACACGTCGTAATTAAACTTCCTCTTATTCCAAGTGCTTGCTGGCTAATCCGATGCTAGTGAGGAATGGGAGTCCTTAAAGTGGCTCGTTTCACAGCTTTTTCATTTCTCTAGACCTAGGGATGGGTAGGAGCATCCATTCTCCATGCACATCTTCTCATCAGCAGCCAGGGACACAAAAAAACCCACTAAATTGGGGAAAACCTTTGTGAGAAACCGGCTGCTGCTTTATCTGTAGCATCTCTGACAGCAAGTTAGAATTTCTGGGAGGTTTTTTTAGGCATCATCATCAAACCTCACCACAAGGAGCCAAGAATTTGTGTTATCTCTGTGGTAATCTTAAGGAGGATCTGGCTAATGACTGACCCACTCTGAGACCATCAGCCCTGTTACAGCCTCGGAGCAATTGCTCGGGTAACACAAAGTGAGAACCAGCTCTCCCAGAGATATTTTCTGGAGTCACCCATGAGGCATGAAGCTTTTGTCCAGTAGGGAACACCTTCAGCCTACTCAAATACTAACCAGGTCACGGCTCCTCTTGTCAACAGCTGAACCTACAACACACAACAGACACAGGATTTAGCTCACCACACTCCACAACGAGTACACACTCCTAGAGCTCACGTCCTTTCCAACACATATGAATTTCCCCTTCCCACCATGCTGGAAATGAGCCTTTGGCACGCTGTGTCTCTAGGAGACCCTGGAATGTGGCTTACCCCGGGCTGGCACAGGAGGTATTCGAGGTCTTTCGCTCTCGGCTTGGACTGGGATAGACAAACGTTCATGAGGGGTCACATCTGTAATGACATGGGACAACAACACAGAGGATGAGTCTGAGCTCAAAAGCTTCCACTGCTGGAAAGCAGGACATACAGGCTGCCCAGAGCAGCTGTGGCTGCCCCATCCCNTTAAGGTCCCTTCCAACCCAAACCATTCTGGGATTCCAGGATTCTCCCAACAGTCACCTCTACCAGGATAACAAAAATCATGACTTCCCGGGCTCTTGCCCACAGTGAGAGGGATCCCAGCTGCCACCCCCTTTTGCTGCTCTTCGCCAGAAGCACACCACACCCTCAACACTGACTTTTACGCTGTTTTTCTTCCCGCAGCTCCAGCTCCACGGGCCGCAGGTCCGGCAGCTGCGGCGGCACCGGCCGGGATTCGCACTCCTGGATCAGCATCTCAGCAAGGTCACCCTGCCCGGTGTCCCTCAGGATGGAGAGGAAGGCAGGGAAAGCCTGCTTCCCTCGAGTCTCCAGGTCGATGATCAGCTGCCGGGCTTGCTCTCCTCGGCTGCCGGCGCTCTGCAGAGGAGAAAAACCCAGAACAGGCGTTCATGCAGTGCCTGGGCAGCCCTTCCGACCGCCCTGAGAGGGGGAATGTGGGATCTGCACCCAGGACAGGGACACAGGGTACACAACAGCAAAACCCAGTGGGAGTAGTCACAGAGACCCCCAGCAGCCACCAGACCCCCAGCCCTGACCTCCCTCCAACAGCAACGGCCACCACTGGGACACCCAGCCCACTGCGGGGTCTAGAGGGAAAAGGGGAGGAGGGAGCAGCCCCAGCCTGGCCCCTGGGGACAAACAGGCACCCCTGGGCTGTCACCAGTGTGTAAGACAGGGTAAAACACCCCCAGACCTGTCACCTGTAACCAAGGGGGAAACAGGAACACATTAAGGGTGTCACCAGATTGGGACAGGGATGCGAAGAGAAAACCCTACACCTGGCAGTGCCTGGGGCTGGGGACAAGAAGGGACAAGTGTGGGGGGTTCTTAAACATCTTATCTGCACAAGGACCAACTCCAGGCCTTGTCATCAGAGTGAGGGGACACAGGGCCAACCCTTTGGGCCTGTCACCAGGGCTCAAGGGACATGGAGTTCCCCTATGAGCTTCTCACCAGGGTGAGGTGACCTGGGGTCTCCCTTGGACTTCAGAGGACAAAGGACAATCCCTCCTATGACTGTCACCAGAGTGAGAGGACTTGGGGGCTATCCCCCAGACCTGTCACCGGGGCTCAGGGGACAAGGGACCCTCCCTTGAGCCTGTCACCTGGGCTCAGGGGATGCAGGAGCTACCCCGCCATGCCCGTCCCCG
>VZRO01008435.1:394898-420130 GCA_013397915.1 Daphoenositta chrysoptera | reverse complement strand
CGGCGCGGTGGCAGCGGCGGCCCCGCGGGGCTGGAGGCGGGCGGGCCGGGCTGCGCGCCCCGGCTGCCTCGCAGGCCGGGAGCCTGGAACGCGTAGATCCTCCATGGCAGCGATCCGTGCTGTAAAACCCTCGGGAGTCGGGCTGCCGGGGGAGAAGTTCGCTCAGAGCCTGTTTAGGAAGGGGAAAAGTTCTCCCGGAATCGGGCTACAGGGGGAAGAGTTCTCCCAGAGTCCGGCTGGGGTGGGAGAATTCTCCCAGAGTCCGGCTGGGGTGGGAGAATTCTCCCAGAGTTTGGCTGGGGTGGGAGAATTCTCCCAGAGTCCGGCTGGGGTGGGAGAATTCTCCCGGAGTTTGGCTATGGGGGGAGAAGTTCTCCTGGAATCTGGCTGCGGAGGGAGAAGTTCTCCTGGAGTGTGGCTGTGGGGGGAAAATTGTCCCAGAGGGTGGCTGCAGGAAAAAAGTTCTTCCGGAGTCTGGTTATAAAGGGAAAAGTTTTCCCAGAATCGTGCTATAAACTCTCCCAGAGTCTGGCTGTGGGGGGAAAAGTTCTCCTCGAGTGTGGCTGCAAGGGGGAAAAGTTCTCCCAGAGTCAAGTGATGGGGGGAAAAGTTCTCTTGGAGTCTGGCTGTGGGGAGAAAAGCTTCTCCCTGGGAACTTGTAATACACGAGGGTTGAAGTCTCAGCTTGACATTTCGATGTCCAAGGGCGGTTCAGTCCCTGTGCTGTTCCTGGAAGGGAATTGTGTTGGATGCACAAATGTCACGCCCCTCACGCAGGTGGTGTGTGGTGAGGGGCAGGCTTAAGGCCTAGAAATAAAATGAATAAAATAGGCTTACCTGGAGGTTTTAGAGCCCGTGTTGTTCTGTGTGAGACATCCCCGAGGCCATGGCAGGAGGTGACTTAGGGAAGAACCCGGTGGTTTTGTAGGGCACCAGCCAAGGGAGGCTTTGCTGTGAAGCAGACACGCTCTGTGTCCTGCTGGGGCTGCAGCAGACAGAGGGACAGGTCCACAGGCACACAGCACACATCCCGGTGCAGCATTTTGGGATGGGGTTTGGGCAGGGACAGCACGTGCTGGGTGTAAATCTGATCTCAGCCTCAGGGATCTCACTGCCCGCCCTCACTGTCCCCGTCCTCCTCACCTCCAAACAGAGGCCAGCTGCTCCCTGTGCCCCCCACTGACCCTTTTCCTCTGGTTCTGCTCCACAGGCACCCTGACAAAAACAAGGACCCGGGAGCAGAGGACAAATTCATCCAGATCAGCAAGGCCTACGAGGTAACACATGCTTTCTGTAAAGTCTTGCCATCGTTAACATTAAGTGATGTTATTTTTCCATACGTGGCTTTGTGCTTTTCCTGTGTATTTCTATGCGGGAAAGGTGTTTGACCCTGTGGAGGTGGACATTACCCACCCAAAAAGTTTGCTCAGCTTTGTTGACAGAGCCACTGGAGTCACCAGCGTGGTTTCTGCTGCAAATGCTTTGCTATGGGTCTGCCCTGGTTTTGCTAAAAAGCCTCAAAGGAGGAAGGAGTGGGTATTCCCCAAGCCCTGCCCAGCTGGGGCAGCGTCTTGACTGTGTCACACACACATAAAAGCATTTTGGGGTGATGTAAGCAACATTAATCATCATAGGGCTTTGGTCACCTCAAATTATTCTTGGCAGTAGTTATTTGCATGTTGTTCTGGAAATTGGTTGCCCCAGTTTGTGGCAGCCAAGCCCGTGGAAATCAAAATAAATCCTTATTTCCCTGCTAAAACGTACAGTTTCTCTGCAGGGCTTCTGGCTGCTCAGTGAAACTTTTGGCACTTTCTGAACCCTCCAGATTCAAAGAAGGACCAGCAAAAGGCACTCCAGAAAAGAGCATTTGTGCTCAGAACACAGGATGTTCAGACCCAAGGAGCTGTTGGTGACAGAAGAGGGTACAGCAGTCTGGATTTAGGGGCTCCTTTTCTTTGGGCTTTGAAGGTTTTTTACCCTTATTTACCACAGTGAGCCTAGAAGGATATGATGCTTCCCTCTTCCAAAATTCCTATCCCTCTGATGCGCAGCAAAGACTGCACGTTCCTTACACTGTTGACTGAGGGATTACAGTTCCCCCTCGTGGTTTCAGGCAATCATTTTTCCATCATTTGCTTTCCAGATTCTCTCCAACGAGGAAAAGAGGGCAAACTTTGACCGCTACGGAGATGCTGGGGAAAGCCAGGGCTTTGCTCAGCAGCAGCATCGCCAGTTCCACCGCTTCCACGACGGCTTCTATTTTGATGAGTCCTTCTTCCACTTCCCTTTCAACTCGGAGAGGCGCGACACCTCCGACGAGAAGTATTTGCTCCACTTTTCCCACTACATCAATGAAATCGTGCCGGATAGCTTCAAGAAGCCTTACCTCATTAAAATCACCTCAGACTGGTGCTTCAGCTGCATCCACATCGAGCCCGTGTGGAAGGAAGTTGCTCAGGAATTGGAAGCGCTGGGTAAGGATGAGGTCGTTGGGGTTGGGTGTGTGTTCCTCACCCGGTGAGGTTGCCTTCAGGTTTGTGTGACCCAGTTTAAACCCCGTGGATTTCCCCAGGGTTTTATCCTAATGCTTTCCCAAACATTCCTAACTCCAAAGCAGGGTGCTGGGCAAAGGAGCAGGTCATTGGTTTTCCCCTGGGCGTTTGGGTTGCTGGGGATCTCTCAGGTGAACCCGGTGCTCTCCTGTTCCAGGAGCGGGAATCGGCGTCGTTCACGCAGGGTACGAACGGCGCCTCGCCCATCACCTGGGTGCCCACAGCACTCCCACCCTGCTGGGGCTCATTAACGGGAAAATAACCTTCTTCCACAACGCTGTCGTTCGGGAAAACCTGCGGCACTTCGTGGAGAACCTTCTGCCGGGGAATCTTGTTGAAAAGGTAGGTTCTAGCAGGGGTGGTAGATGCTGCTTCTCCTCTCTGCCTGGAGATCCCTCTCTCCTTGGCTGGTTTGGTTGCTAATCTGTTTAATTCAGGCTCCAAGCTGATCTGTGTCACGAAGCTCCAAACCCTGGAGTTGTCAGAAGCGTTCCCACCCCTCTGCTCCGTAACACTTCTCCTTGAAAAGGGCTGATCCTGCTACTACGTGGTCACACCAGTGATTCTAGTGCCAGCTGCCCCCAGCTGTGACACCCCACAGCTGCCAGGACTCCACCCAAGCTATGCCTAGAGCAGGAACTTGCTGGGTTTCACTTCCCTCCTTCTTTCTCAGCATTTCATCCAGCAGATTGGGGACCACTCGCGACCTCATAGGTCATGTCTGCTAAAACTCACTGACACAGAGTCCCATTTTTTTTGTCCAGTTTGCTTTCAGACCTTTGAAACTGGAGCTGGCAGCATGAGCCCTTTCAAAGTCACAAGTAAACCTCCTAACTGATAAAATATTCCTGTATTTCAGCCTTCTGGTGATTTTTGGCAGAGTCCTGAAATGCCCGCTGCCCCTTTCAGTCAATGTGGCTGGGTCGGCTCCCACAGCACTCTCACCTGCCTGGCCTCTGCTTTTGGCCTTGTTCACCTCACCTCATTTTCCCTTGGGATCTTCACCAGGGGCCACTTTCCCCTTTGACTTGTCCTCTGGGTATTGGAGTTACTGGACTCCTCACCCCAAAAACAGGGTCTGTTTCCCTTTGTACAGTAAATGCAGCCATTTATGTCCTTTCTGAGAGGTATCACACGTGAAACAGAGCAGGTTTAATGGAGCTCACAGGGGCCTTTTAACCCTTGGCTTTCCATTTTATGTATATATATAAAGAATATAAAGAATATAAAGAATATAAAGAATATACTCTCCCAGCAAACAGGAGAGTAACAGTGTCCTTGGCACTGACTTGGAATGGCATCGACAGAGGCTGCAATAACTAAGAGGGCTGAGGGAGGTCAAGAGTGATGGTTTTCATTAATTCATTAATCAGGAATGCCTGGTGGAATGACCAACCCACAGTCTGCTTCCTGCAACACCTGGACAGCCCTTTCAGGCTCAGTCCTCGTTCAGACACCTCATTGCAGAGCCTTGCCAGTGTCTGACAGCTCAGAGGTTAAAATAACACTCTGCTTCTGTCTAAAGATTACAGATAAAAACTACATCCGCTTTCTGTCTGACTGGAAGAAAGACAACAAGCCCCACGTGCTGCTGTTCGATCACATGCCAGTTGTGCCCTTGTTATACAAGGTAATGTCATTTCTCTCACTGCATTGTTGGCTTGCTTGTAAATCCAGATGTTCCAAAAGAAAACACGCCCCTGCTGTGAGCAGAGGTGGACTGATGCCTCCAGACGAAAACGACTAACCAGTTCTAGGTTCTAGGACACGCAGGTGATTTGTGCTGGTTGGAAGTGGCACAGCCAGGTGACCAGCTTTGTTAGGAGTCTGTTTCTTTGTCCTGACACGGTTACCCTTCATGGGTGTGGAGGTGCAGCTGTGTTTGAGAGGTGGCAGTGACACAGCTGCTTAACCTTGGTTGGGAATGAGAGATGTTTGTGGCGTATCTTATTTGGGTCATGGCCAATCCCATTTCCTAGGAAGCCCCTGCTCCCCTACAACATGTCAGGCTGTAAATAAAGCTGTGGATTTGTGGAGGCTCCTGCACAACGACTAAGAGGACACAAAATGTGGTTCAGTGAGGGAGAGGAAGGACTTGTACCTCTCACAGCACATCCGATGGCAGTCAAACAATGGGATGTGTTCTTGGAGCAGAGTCACCACGGGCACTGGGGGGAGAAAATGCTCCCTGTGTAACACAAGCACGTGCTGGGGATTTCCTCCCACGCAGCTGACAGCCTTTGCCTACCGAGATCACCTGTCCTTTGGCTACGTGTACGTCGGACTGCGAGGCGCCGAGGAGTTGTCCAGCCAGTACAACATCAACGTCTACACCCCCACCATGATGGTCTTCAAGGAGCACATCGACCGGCCCGCTGACGTTGTGCAGGTATCGCTCAGAGCCCTCTCCAAGAGCTCAGGGAAAACGGGCACGGGGCTTTTCTGACCAGCTGGCGATGAGAGGTTGGTCAGTGGTGCAGTTTGGAGGAAGAGTGTTTGCTCTCAGCTTAAACTCGGGCTTTGGAGGAGAAGGAGAGAGAGTGGTAGGATGGGGGGACACAAGTAACTTCCCAGTCTTGGGGCCTCTAAATATCTTGGGTGATTGCTCAGAGGACCACAAGGGCTGGCGGCCTTCCCCAGGAACATCCAACAGCTTTCCCCTCCTCTTCCTGCTCAGTTCTGACTTCTGCTTTCTTTGTCCTTGCCAGGCCCGAGAGATGAAGAAGCAGCTCATTGATGACTTCCTTTCCCAGAATAAGTTCCTCATGGTGGCCAGGCTCACCAGCCAGAGGCTGTTCCAGGAGCTGTGTCCTGTGAAGAAGTCTCACCGTCAGCGGAAGTAGGTGACATGTCCCCCTGCTTTGTTTCCCAAGGCTCTGGGGCTGCTCCTAGAGTCACTTTTGGTTTGATTCTGAGGGAAGAGAGCAATGACTGCATTGGATCATGCCCAATATCCACACTGTCAGAGAGGTTTCTGGCTCATCAGGATTGTTTTGGCAAGAGGAAAGGGGTTGGTCATTCCCTCTCATCTCCAGACTGGCTCTTAATCCCCCATCTCCTTGTGTCACCCAGGCACTGCGTGGTCTTGATTACCAGGGAAGGAGAGAAGTTTGCCGAGGCTTATGAGGCCTTTTTGACTTTTGCTGTGGCCAACACAAAAGACACCCTGAAGTTTGTGCACATCTACAGCGATCGGCAGCCAGAATTTGCAGACGCCTTGCTGATGGATGAGGAGAAGTATCGTGGAAGATCAGCTGTGAGGGTTTCCTTTTATTTTTTTAATCCCTTCTCCTTTTAGCCTGTCATTTAACTGACGCTGTGCCTTGATCTGACAGTGGTTTGAAATGAATCATCTGTCTAGAAAAAAAAAAAGCCCCTTCCTCTCTGACATCTGCCATGCTCTTGGCTTGTGCAGGTGGTCATTCTGGAGAGACGCAATAACGCAGGGAAGATTGCCTACAAAGCCTTGGAGGAGGCCTGGCAAGGCAGCAAAGAGGACAACTTCATCCTCCTGGATCTCCTGGACCAGCTGAGGACAGACCCCAACCTCCTGTCATCAGAGACCGTGGTGGCAGACCTGAATGACGAGCTCGCTCCTGTAAGTGCACAGCCTTTCATCCGTGTTACCTGTGAGGACAGTCCCATTAAGGTTGTTCAAAGGCATTATTTATATTTTAAAATACCAAGGCAAGACTCTTACAAGATTTCTTGCTTACAGAAGGAAGCTCACGGCGTGCTCTGAACCTGTTGGGGCTCCTTATAGCAGTTTTGTCATTTGTTTTTTGCTTTTCATTCTTTTTGAACAGATGTTCCTTGTCCGATGGTTCTACTCCACGCTGGACTACATCTCAGACTGCTGGGACAGTTTGTTTCACAGTAACTGGTACGGATTGGGCATCCATTGTTGGTTTTCACTGCTTTCCTGTTGCCTTATTTTAAAACAGATCCAATTATAGCCCCCTTTTGGATGGGAGCACGACAGCACTCAAAAACATGATGGTCTTTAAGACCCAAGAAACAATCTGAGTTTCTGGGGAAGGCACACAGTGTTATCTGAGGTGGGCAGGAACTGAAATTGAGGCAGAAAATGTGAACTCACAGACCTGACTGCTGCTTGCACATCTTCCCCTCAGGCGAGAAATGATGCCACTCCTGTCCTTGCTCTTCTCCGCGCTCTTCATTCTCTTTGGCACCGTTATTGTTCAGGCTTTCAGGTGAGTGCACACCAAAATGCCCTCAGGGACAGCTCCTCAGTCCAACCCAAGGCCTTAAACACACACAAAATCACCTTCCCCTGCAGTGATTCGAGTGACACAAGGGACTCTCCACCCTCCGGGAAGGAAGAAACCGCCGCAAAGACGGAGAAGAACGACGCAAGCTTCAGCAAAGAGAGTAACAGGTTCCCTCTCTAACTTCTCCAGAACATTCTCTGTGGGAGCGTTGCTCGGGGAGCAGCTGTGCAGGGGGGGTTAGTGAAGAGCAGAGAAGTGCAGAAGTTGCACGGACATAGAGCAGTTGTTGTGTGGGGCAGTGCAGGCCCAGCAAGGAAGGAGGAGCAGTGCACAGCCAGCAAGGACGGGGGGACACTAATCTGCTTATTAAGCAATTCCCACCAAGTTTGCCCAAAACAGCATCCTCAGGGGACAGGTAAAGGTCTGACCCACTTGTTGAGGGAGATCCAAACCAAGTCATTGCACCAGTTACACTGGCTTTGGCTACAGGGCATAGGGATGGCTTGGCATAAGGGGCTGGAGAACACACTCACAGTTTCTCCACCCTCAGTTGCTCCCAGTCCCTTGCTCCTCTTTCACTCGGTCTTTCTGTTGCAGCAGGATTCCCAAAAAGGGCTTTGTTGAGGTGACTGAGCTCACGGACATCAACTACACCAGTAACCTGGTGCGCCTGAGGCCAGGGCACATGAACGTCGTCCTGATCCTGTCCAACTCCACCAAAACCCCCCTGCTCCAGAAGTTCGCCCTGGAAGTCTACACCTTCACAGGGTAGGCTGGGCCCTCTCCTGGGCTTCTGTTGCTGTGTTAACCCCTTGTGTGATGCTGCTCTGGTGACCTGTGGGGAGTGGGGTCGGCTCCATTGCCAGGAATGAACATTTCTGGCGAGCAACGTGGCCTCTGCCCTCATCTGTGGCAATGAGCCCCCAAAAACTGAGAGGCTGTTCCCAGCCAGGTCTGGTGATGGTGGCCAGAGGGGTCAGGTGCTGGTGCCACTTTGGCTGTACCTGTGTCTTGGCAAATAGAAAGCACGACAGTGCTGCATACTCTGAGCTGACAAAGGAGCTGCAGGAACACAGCACTACCCTGCCCTTGTTGACAATTCCTCACCTGTCCAGTAGGAATCCAGCTGGACTCGGGACACGTGCTAATCCCACTGCCTTCTCTGCTCTTCCCCCAGGAGCAGCTCTCTTCACTTCTCTTTCCTCAGCCTGGACAAGCACCGAGAGTGGCTGGAGTATCTGCTGGAGTTTGCACAGGATGCAGCCCCCATCCCAAACCAGTACGACAAGCATTTCCTGGAGCGTGACTACACGGGCTATGTCCTGGCTCTGAATGGCCACAAGAAATACTTCTGCCTCTTTAAGCCTCACAGATCAGGGGACGAGGGGGGAACCCTGGGATCGTGCGAGGATTACGATGCTTTACAACACGCGGAAGCCAGAGGGAAACCCTCCTGCAGCCCGGGATCTAGATCCATAAAAAACAAATTACACAAATTGTCCTTTTGGATGGAACGCCTCCTAGAGGGTTCCTTACAAAGATTCTATATCCCCTCGTGGCCCGCGCTAGACTGAGGGATTTTACAGAGATTCTAAGGGACAAACTTTTTACGAAGATGACAAGGGACAGCTCTTTCAAGGAATACTCAAACAAGCGTGATGAATGGACCTTAGGTTTTAGATGAACTCTCCTGGGACCGGCAACCAGACCACACCTCCCGCCTCCGGCGCCCAGGAGCGCAGCCAAGTGCACCCACGTGCCCTCCGCCGCCCCGCCGTGCGTTTGGACAACCGAAGAGCCAAGAAGTCTGTTTTGCCCTTCCCGTCCTGCCACGTCTGCTTCCCGAGTCACCCCTGTCCCATCTCTCGTTTTACCTCGGTTGAAGAAAGCCACCACTTCCCTGGCTCGGACCAGCCGCGGGCGGTGGCGCGGGCGGGGTCGCGGTTCTCCCTCCCGTCCCCGTGTGCTTAGCCCGTGGTGCATGGTGTAACTCTGGCAAGACCCTGCAGACCCTCCAGGCCCTGCCCTTCTGAAAGGCCTCCTCCCACCGGGCAGTCGTACTCTCTCGGCTTTCCCCGTGGTAAGTGATGCAGAATCCAGGCAGGAGCATCTCCCCTGTGGCAGACCTTGGCTGGGACTGCCCCGTGGTGCGGACTCGTGGGTGATCTGCACGTTTCACGCTCCTCGTGTCGTGGTTCCACCTGCAGCCTCACCGGCTGAACCGTAACGGGGAGGGAAAGGGCACGGCCGTAAAATACTGTCAAAATGTTGAGCCATTTAAATGTCCCGTTGATTTTTCAGATGCCTTTTCTGCTTCTGTCGATTTTAGACGATGTATCCTAGAGCCATAACTTTACCTGCGTCCTCAGATTGTAGGCGTGAGCTGCTATGAGCCAGTAGATGTGTAAAAAAACTCTACGTAGCTGCCAGGGAGTCACCGGGGCTCCTTCAAACACCCTTCCAGCTGTAGTACAAACCAACCTTCCTTTGTATCAAGGAACCTCATCCTTCAACGATTGTATTCTTGAAATGTTGCCCCAGAAGTGCTGTATCATCAGAGCGTTGCGTGCGTGTGAAGCTCCTTTGGTTTAGTCGGGGGGGTTGAGATGTTGGGTTTCAGCCTCCTGCCCGTTTCCTTCTTGCCCCACGCCTCCATTTCTCCACACTCAGGCTGCTCCCGTGGCTTTGTGTTTGTTTGCTTGGGTGTTTCTTTTGTCTTTTGGAAGCGGTGGGGGTGTGTGAGGGTAGGACAGCTGCACAGCACAGGGTTTGGGGGATGCTCTGCCCCAACAGGCTCCCCCCAACAGGCGCTTCCAACCCCACAGGGAAAGGGTGGCCCTGGGTAAGGCAGAGGGAGGACAAGCAGCAGCCTCGTGGCTGCTGAACACTCCTCAAGTGACCAAGCGAGGCAGCAGGGCTTCTCTTGGTGCCCAGGACTGAAATCTTGTGAGGTTTGTTCTTTCTTTTCCCTGCTCCAGGGCTGACACTGGCACCTTCCATGGGTCTGGAGCCCTCCAGGCTCCGGCACTGCCACAGCACAGGGATGGGGGCCAGTGGCCTTTGCCACAGGGCTTGGAACACAGAGCACTCAGTGAGCACGTGGTGTTAATTCCACAGCCCTCACCACCTTGGTTACCATCTCAGCAGGGCAGCCAGTCAGTAGGAATAACCCCTGAGCTAGCTGCTGATCCCACACAGAGCCAGGAAGGCTCCTGTCAGTGCACTCCCTACATGCCCTCGTTGCTCCCAAAGCCTTGCCTCACTGCCTTTCCCCATCCTGGGAGCAGCCTGGCAGGCTCTGACCCCCACAGGTACCTCAGACCCCTGTAAAACGTGCTTCAAATAAAGGCTGTGATGCTACAAACCAACCCTACGTGAGGTTAATTAATTCCAGCCCAGTAGATTCCAGGCCGCAGAATGAGTTACTACAGTAGAGGAAAGGAAGGAAGGAAGGTGAGGTCTTCTCCCTGCCCAGGAGTTCCTGTGAAGGCACACAGGCAGCACTGACAGAGAGCAGAAGGGGAATGAAACACCAGCCTGGTGCTTCTAGACTTCATTTCCACCTGGCTGGAGCAATCACCACAGCATTCCTGCACTTTTCCCACAGCTTGCCACGCAGGATGTGGCTGGAATAGGTTTTAGCCTGGCAGAAGGCTCCACATAATGTCTTAAAACATTTGCAAAAGCAGAAGAATGCTCTCTGGGTCTCTGCTGTCTCTTCAGCCGGGCAGAAACAAGGAGAAAACCCTTGACTCATGAAAAAAAGTGCCTAGTTATGCTACAGCGAGGGAATTCAGCCCTGCCCTGAGGAAGGGGAGAAGGCTTTATGGCCTTCACATCCCTTGTGTGTGTTGCACGCTGCCAGAATCCTTGGGTTGATTTTCTTTTTCAGCCGGGGTTGAGCTGAGGGAGTGCTTGCAGCAGCCCACCCATGTCGGCTGCGGCTGGACGGGAACTCCTGGAGTTTTATGGAAGCTTTTGCCTGGGTTGAAGCAAAAGCCAAGCTGCTGTGTTAGCCCTGGGCTAGCTGGCTGTAGTGCCAGCGTGGCACTGCGGGTGTTTGCTGTCCTGAGACCACGGTCAGAGCTGCTTCTCCCGGGATCTGCCCTCTCCCAGCAGCGTCGTCACCCCCATCATCCGCTGAACGTTTGCGATTCTGTTCCGTGCCTGCTGGTTCGTAATCCAAAGATTGAGGAAATTCGGTCCTAGTGCACTTTCCTAGAGAGATCTGAGCGATGGCACAGCGCTCGCAGCTGCAGTGAAGGGATGCAGGCCCCAGAGTGGAGATTGTTCCAACTCCTCCCTGTCCCTGTCCCTGCCCTTCACCCACAGCAACCAGGAGCCAGGACACGAGCGCAGCCTGACAAGTAGGACTGAAAACTAGGTACCTATTTTGCACTTTTGATACTGGGAGAGGGGGGAGTTAACTTATTTGGCAAACTTGTCTTTTTTATTTTTGGGTTTTTTTGTTTGGTTTGTTCTTTTTTTGTTTTGTTTTTGTATTTGTGAACAGGCACTGATGTCATTTTGTTTTAAGACGGTTACAGGTTCGCAACCAAAATAAACTATTTTAATGTGTGACGAGGTGGCTCTGTGTCTCCATGTACAAGCTAACCTTGCCTCCCTGTCCTCTCAGAAATTCCAGGAGCATAAACTGCTCCTGCCATAGGAAACTCCTGGTTATCCCACCATGAGGAAATCTAGTCAAATATCTCCCTACTCACTCTCAGCAGGAGGCCCAGAGCCCCTTCATGCTTTCCTTTCTTCTGCATTCATTGTCCTGCTGCTACATCCTAATGGGACAAACCTTTTACCAGTGACAGTTTTTTCAGGAGCCCTGTGAGCTGGGTGAGTCATTCCAGAGGCAAAATGGCATGAGCTTCATCTATCCCTTTCCCAGGCCAACTCCAAAGCTCCAGACCCCAGTTAAATGGGGTGTCTAGCCTGTTCCTTACAGTTTCTCAGCTTAAAAGTACCTTTTCTAGTGGTAAACGGCATTTATTTGGTGCTGCAAAGCTCATGCTGGCTGAAGGGAAGGGGACATGGAAAGCCTGGCTGAGGACACGGAGTAGTGTCACCCCAGGGCAGGTGGGAACTGCCCTCACAGCGTCTTCACTCCTGGGAGAACACACAGCATCTCAAACAGTAGGTTTGCCCCCAGGAGGGCTGTGTTACCTAAAAAACAAGACGAAAAAAGGAAGAACTCTGTGTATACCCAACAGCTTTCACCCACAGCCGCCTGTGCCAGGCCCTTGTCTTGCCCTCAGGCATCTTCAGACTCACCAGAGACGTCGTACATCGGGGCGACTTCCACAAGGTCACACCCCACGATGTTCAGGCCTTTGCAGCCACGAATAATCTCCAAAGCCTAGGGAAAAATGGATTTGGGATCAAGAAACACATCTGACCTAGCAGACCCGTCAGGGCTCTGCTTTCCCCATACTCCAATAAGGAAACCCAACCTCCACAGACCAAATCATTTCGGTTCCACATTTCCCTTTTTCATCACCACAGGGAAACACTTCCTGGCCTCTCTAAGCTTCCACTTTGCCTTGCTGGTGAAACGACCTCCCCTGAAGGGAGCAAACCAAGCCCGCCGCGGGCAGGGCAGCGGTGTCCCCTCACCTGCGCGGGTGTCAGCCCCGCTATCTCCGGGGTGCCGGTGCCCGGGGCGTACGCGGGGTCCAGCCCGTCGATGTCGAAGCTGATGTACACCGGGCTGTCCCCCATCTGCGCCCTCACCTCCCTCATCAGCGGCTCCAGGGACTTCAGCCAGCACTCCTCAGCCGGGACCACGCGGAAACCCTGCGGGAGCACGGACACACAGGCACCCGCTTAGGGAAAGGGGGAGGCGAGCAGCATCCCCGGCCCTGCTGGGGAAGATCTACCGGGAACAACCCTCATTCCAAGGCGAAGCTGAGAAATGCACCTGGGAGCACCTTCCACTCCACACACACACTTTTTCACTCTCCGCCCAGCTGACACTCAGTGAGCCGGGACTGCTTGTCCTTCAGGACAAGCCGCTAGCATGGGAAAAGAGGCAAAAAACGCATTAATTTCCCTGCTGAAGCCGAGGAAATACGGCTGACGTATTTACGGCAGGGAGAGCAGTTCACCTGTTCCCGGCAGTACTTGTTGGGATCGGGGTCATAGGAGGAGCCGCGGATGCCGATCTGGACCACGCGGCCGCGCTCCAGCAGCCCTTCCTCGGCGCAGCGCCGGAACGGGCTCCCGTGGTAGATGCGCTCCCCCAGAGCCGTGTCCCCGGTGTCGCTGTGAGCATCCACGTGCACCAGCCCCACGGGGCCGTGCCTGCTCGAGACAGGGTGCCCACCTTAGTCCTGCCCCGTGCATGCTGTCCCCCTGTCCCAACAGCAGCGACAGCAAGCCAGGAGCTGTCCTGAGGCTCTTTCCCAGCTCCTTTCTCTCCATCTCCAGATTAGAAACTTACTTTGCTGCCAGGGCCTGCAGGATTGGGTATGTTATGGTGTGATCTCCACCTGCAAGAGGACACAGGGAAGAGGGGCAACACGCTACAGGAGCTGCTCAGCACTCATTACTTTTGTTCCCAAGTCATTTTTTCCCTCTTTGCATTTATCCTGCGCTTATTTATGTAGGGCTTCATTGCCAAAGGAAAACTAACACTGCCAGGTGCAGGTTGCTTCCTCTCTCCTCTCCTGGCTCCTCTCTTCTGCTGGCCTTCCTTCTAGGGAGGACCAGATCTGCAGGACTGCCAGCAGGGACAGCCTGTGGAGCAGGACCCTTGACTGGGATTATAAATAGACATTTGATCAGCTTCTGAGGACGCTGTAACTGGTGACTTGTCCCTTGTTACTCCACACACTCGCTTCCTTCAGCGATGTCAGGCTTTAACAGCTGCAAACTTGAACGTGCACCCAAATCAGGCCCCGTGCAAAGCCTGGTGCTCATTCAGCTGGAGGGACACAAGGGACAAAACCTGCTCTTCCTTTGGGTCCTGCTCAACAGGACACCAAAAACTTGTCACTGGTTGTGTTTACAGACTGACCCATCCTCCTCATTTCTGACCCAAAGCAAGAGGCATCACAGAACATCCTGCTCAGCGGAGAGCCCACGAATTTACCCACGATACAGCCTGTGCAGGGGGCGGATTCATCGCTCGCCTTCTGCCAAGTCTGGATTGGATGATGAGAGGAGGAGGAGAGGGAGTTCGGCGGAGCCGGGACACGGCGGCGGGACGGGGAGCCGCGGGCTCCTTACCCAAGGTGAGGGGCACGCAGCCCGAGGCCACGATGTCCCGGTAGGACTCCCGGATGAGGCGGCAGCTCTCGGGCAGGTTGTAGAGGTTCACGTTCACGTCGCCGATGTCGGCCACCCGCAGGGAGTCGAAGGGCGCGGCCCCGGTGCTGCCGTTGTACCTCCGCACCATCGCGGACTCGGCGCGGATCTGGCGCGGGCCGAACCTGGGCGACGGCACGGCTGGGAAACGCCACCGGGCGTTGTCCCCAGCTCTGCCCTCTCCACCGGAGAGCCGTGCCCCGTGGCCAGAGGACGCTCCGGCTGCCCCGGCCGGCCCTTACCTGGCTCCCGGCCGGTTGGACGTGCCCGTGTCCAGCGGGACTCCGACGAACGCCGCGTCCAGTCCCGCCGCCGCCGCCTGCACCGGCAGCCTCATCATGGAGCAGATGCCCGCGGGCCGGGCCAGCAGCAGGGCGCTGGGGGGCACGCTGGACCGCGAGCTCCGGCGGCCGCGGGCTCCGCTCCCGGGGACCCGGGGCTGCAGGAAGGCTGCGGACGGGATGGGTGCGGAGCTGGGGGTGGTCGGAGGGGCGGGGGGCCGCAGGCCGTGCTGTGAGGTGGTCACCGCAGTGGTCACCGCAGCGGTCACCGCAGCGGTCACAGCCGGCTTGGGAGCGCAGAGCCCAGCTCCCCGGAGCAGCAGCGGGCTGCAGGCAGCCCGGAGCAGGGCCCTCATGCTGACCCCCTCGCTGCGACCCTCAGTCCGCAGGGAACGCAGGAGCGGTGCTGTGGAGCGCGTTCCCAGCCCGGGCAGAGCGCCAGCTGCCTCTGCCAAGCCTCCCCGCAGGGACCGAAGGGCAGCCGGACACCCCAGCGCCCGGGAAGGGCAGAAATCCAGCCCAGCCACCCCTTTCCCAATGGCTCGCTCCTGGCAAACACCGGGAGCAAACACGGCAGCGAGGGGCGAGAGGCTGCGGGGGATTTGCGGGACAGGGCAGGAGGGACGCGCCGGGAGCTGTCCCAGTTTGCTCCCCTCGGGCATTTGCAGACAGACAGCAGCGCAGCATTTGTTGCATTAACAGCTTGTACTTTTAACCTGCGCTTCACAAAAGCACCCGGAACGCTGAAGAATCGTAAAACCGTCTCGTTAGCGGAAGGCAGGAGGGAAAGAAAACAAAAGGAAAGCCTGGCCTCAGCAGAACCACACGGGGGACAAAAAGCAAGCACAGGGGAAGCGTTAACGGGGATTTAAGGACCAGAGGGACAAGCTGCAGTACAAGCATTTTAGGCCGTTTTTGAGGACAGAACTGAAAGGGTTTCCAGGGGAAGCAAGTTTCCAACGAGTGGAGTTCATCAGCACAGATAAAGCCCTGGTTGGGCAAATACAAACACACTCGATACTGGATGGCTCCAGCCCCTAATTCTGCTCCCTACTTGTATACAGACTGGACCTGGGAGAGAGAGGGAAAGGCACGGGAATGATGTCCATGGCAAAAAGAGGGCTCAGGGTAGAGATCCACCACACAGCAACAGCATTTACCCCTCAAAAGGCTCCAGAGAGTGTCCAGAGCGTGGGACTCGCTGCCAGACCCAGGCACACACAAAGCAAAGGCAGCAGAAACACTGCAAAACTCAGTAATGTAAGAAACAGCAGCACGCACTTTGGTTGGGTCAGCTCAACGTTACAAAGGTCTTTTTTTGTAACTTTTTCCCCCAAGAGCTCATTTTCCCCGATTGCCCAGGCTCTGTGCTGCACCAGAACAATGTGCAGAACCCCGAGAGCAGGGTACCCTGTGATGATCAGGGGTATCAGCCATTGCCCTCCTCCAGGAAACTGCAGGAGCAGCCAGGGATTTACCATGGATGACAGCACGAAACATCCCCAAGGCAAGGCCTGTTCCTCTTCAGGAATTTCACTTGGAGTAAAACACCATGTTCCACAGTGAGCACTGGGAAGAGCTGAATTCACATTTAAGACACCCCAGAACCAACGCTCCACAGCCCAAATTGGATTGAGAGAACCCACACAGCCACAGAGCTGAATCTTCAATTTATTGTGCAACAAGCATAAATAACTTTCTCCCCAAGTTCCTCCAAACACAATTATAGCCACGAAATCGAATGATGTCTCATCAACATGGCTGTTGTTATTTAAAGACTGATGTCTCCCGTCCTCCCCACCAAAGGATATTATTTCACTGAAGGAAACACAGGCAGGTAAAAGAGCAGAGCATCACACTAAGCTCTTTAAGCAGGGGCTGCTGCCCAGCCTCGCTTTGTTTGGAGCATTATCCCAAACTGGAGAGTCTGACTCAGCCTTGGACCCCGGGGCAGCCGCCACCACAGAGCTACAACAGTTAAGAACAAAGCTAAGCAGGGTTTGAGGATGATGTGCTTCCACTATCCTGTGGATAAAACTGTGAGGTTTTTAGTGCTGCTGACGCTCAGGTTACCAGGCAGCACCTCACCAGGAAGTTCTCAGGCTGCCATTTCACAGCTCAGAGGATTATGAGTTTCAGACCACCCCGGTCACCCCAAGAACAGAGACTGCACGTCCCTTTGGTCAGCTTGGATTTCTGCAGGTTGTTTAAATGGGGGTGTTTCCCTGTAAAATGCAGCCAGACAGTGCCTCTTCCCAGCCACCCCTCTGAAAGGAACCTGCTTCCCTCGACACACAACTGACAAACCAACCACGTACCTCTGGACACCTGCAAGGTCCACACACCCTCCCCCAGAGGGTAAGGAAGCAAGGGCATCTCCTCTAGCAGGGGCAGAAAAGCAGCGTGGTTAACACTTGCTAGAGAGAAACTCAAGCTGCTGAACACAGGCCTGCAGCTTGTTCCCTAAAGCACTACAGGACTCCAGACAGACAGAAAGGATGGGTTCCTATGTGCCTTTAGAAAGTGCCATTTATGTGGGATGCTCCTGTTGCAGGTGGTTCCTTCACCCAGAGTGGCTTCTCCAGGCCAGCAACAGGAATATTGCTGCCCAGAGGTCTTCAAACTCGAGGTTTGCCAAGAAGCACATCTTCATTTTGGTTTCTACCTGGCTCTTCTCTGCCAGCCTGTTGGTCAGCAGGGTGGCTGCGGACTGGCAGAGCAGCCAGGCAATCATCTGGTCGGGTTTCAGGGTCCTGGAAGCTACAACACTGTCACCCCAGAGGCTCAGGTGCAGCACGTTGGCAGCAACTCTCGCAGACAGCCTCTGCAAAAGGAAGGGGAGGGGAGATGAGCTGATCCTGCTGCACTCAGCCACATCACCAGCACGGTGAAAACTCCCTGGGCCTCCCCTGAGGCACCACCCTGTGAATTAGAAAGCTCTCTGAGACGAGTACTGCACATACATTATGTTGTGTGCAACCCTCCAATGTGAAGTCCAGTCCTGACACAAACATCTCCTGAAATCCCTGAAATGATTCAGCACCACTCAGCAAAGACTTTTTTGGCTTTGATCCTGCAGTGAGATCTGGATTAACTCCTGCATCTGCAGCCCTCCACGGCAAAACGATCCACCACGGATACTCCCAAAGAGGATATCTTGAGGGCAACAGCTTCTTACCTTGTTGGGATCCCTCTGAAGCAGCATCTTTATCACCTGCTTCACCTCGAGGGGCACGTGGTCGGGCAGGCTCGGCAGCTGCTCCTCCTGGTAACTTCTGCTCTCCAGAGCCGAGTCCCCGTGGCCGTAGAAGGGATTGGCCAGGCCCAGGATTTCGTAGGCAATTGCTCCAACAGCCCAGGCATCAGCTTTACTGTAGTTGATCACCGTGCCTGGACCAGGTGATGCTGTGATCACCTGCCACAGAGAGGGGGCTACTCAAATAAACAGCTCGAGTGCGGCCTCCGTGCTGAAATTCGATTTTTAATGCTCAAATCAGCGTTTTCCCTGTAAAAAGCTTAAAGAGACTGAAACCAAAGGTGGGTTGCATCTGAATCTGTGGTGTAAATATTCCCTACTGGCATGCTCTAAGCCTCTGGCACTGCCCACTGGGATGCTGGGAGGAGTTTGGACATTGCACTGAGGCTTTAGCCATTGCCCCTGACCAGCATTCCCAGAGTCCCAAGGGCTGTCTCCTGCTGGAATTGTGGAGACAGGAGACCTGCAGATGAACAACCAACACCACAGCAAGGTGCTCCAGGTCCAGCAGACAGTTAAGGGCGTCTTGGTTTTAATAAGGCTTATCATCAGAGAAATAAAAAGGAACTGTAAATAATTTCACAACCACCTTGAACTTCAGCCAAAAGCCACTGTTGCAACACAAGGACTGCTGCATAAATTCTTAATAATTACATGGAAAGGGGCCTGAATAAAGAGTAAATCTGGGGGGGAAAGGCTGATTCTGCCTCAAAACCAACTGATTACATTTCACCTGTTAGAGGTCAAAGCGTCTGTTTGACACAGCTCAGCACAGAGGTTCACCAAACCTAACTCAAGGGAGGACACAAACCTTCTGTGCCACCAAAACTTCAAGTCCTGACAGCAGGGCAAGCAGAAAAGCAGCAGCACAAAGCAGTGCTAGAGAGGGATTTACCTCAGGTGCCATAAGGCAGCCGTTGCCACCCCGATCCACGTAGGAGCTGGTGAAGGGCAGCCTCAGGCCGATGTTTTCATCCGCCAAACAGCAGCCAAAGTCGGTGATGACCAGCCAGGGGCAGCCAGCTGTGAACAACACGGGGCTGCCAGAGTTAGGCTTCAGTTTGGGAGGACCTGGCTGCACCAAACACCACATCACACCAACACCCAGCTTGGTGTCCTCTGCAAACTGACTGAGGGGGCATCCGATCCCCTCATCAAGATTGTGGGTAAAGATATTCAGTAGAGCAACCTGGTCTAGTGGGAGGTGTCCCTGCCCATGGCAGGGGGTTGGAATGAGAAGAGCTTTAAGGTCCCTTCCAAACCAGGCCACTCCATGATTTTATGATTCTACATCCCGAGCCCTGGGGAACAGAGAATCCTCCACATCGTCTGCCTCTTGGGCCTGTTTCCAGGAAGGCAGGTGGATTCCAGTGGTCTCTCTGTCTCTCTCTCTCATACTCTTCAACCAAATTCTTCCACTCCTAATCACCTGCCTGCCTGCTATGGCTTCCTGCCCATTTGAATCTCAATCACACCAAAACAGAGCTCAGGTAATTAAAATCTCTGTTAGAGGCTGACAGGAGAACGTGCCGATGAAAACACGTCGGTCCCCTTTCCTCCCAGCCCACATTTCATCATGCCAGGGTGCAGCACTATAAACCTGGCCATGGGCTGGGATTTTAAGAAGCTCCCTGTGCTCTTTGGCTTGGGAGAGATGACAGAGCCAAGAGCCTGAAGCAAAGGCTCCTGCAGCATCCCAAACGTGTTCCCAGATGCTCCGGTCAATGCTGGCTGTGCTCATGCAATCCATCACCTCAGCAATACACTCTGTCCACGTTAATGATCCAAAACCTCAGGCACTGACAGGATCAACGACTTGCTGCAGTGACAGCAAACACTAAGCTAAAAACGAAACCTGAGATTATTCCAAAGGTTTGATGCTGCCTTCCCCAAACACGCAGCTGGGTGGGACTGCCCCGAACAGCTACATGACCCAACGACTTCTGTGAATTCACCCACATTTATCCCCAGGGATCTACGCACCAGAATCAAATTCAACCAGGATGTTGTCAGACTTGAGGTCTCTGTGGGCTATTCCGTGTCGAACAAGGTGGTCCACGCCTTCCAAGAGCTGTAGGATCATCACAGTGGAGAGGCGAGCGTCCGGAGCGTTCTCCCGCAGGTACTGGCGCAGCGTGCAGGGGTAACTAGGCAGAACGGGGGGAAATGGCAATCAGCATCCTGGAGGCTTATCTCTGGCAGTTCAACCCCAGTGCTGGCTCATCTCATTGCTGATTCTACTCCATCTCTAGCAGCGTGCTCAGACTATGGGGTGAAGTTCAGGCTTAGAAGGGCAGACAAATGGGGACAAACTCCACGTTTCTCGCTTTAATTTGGGGTAATTATTAAAAAGAACGGTTTGTCTTCATTGTGGAAGCACAGATAGAACCTCAAGGACTTGGAACAGGTCCTGGCAGGCGTTTCCAAGAACATACTCTGCTCTTTGGCAGCAGCCCAGGCCCAGGCTTTGCAGGGACAGAGTACCCAAGTCACGTTAACCAGCTTCTCTCCACCTACTTCTTCATCACCAAGAAGAGCGTGCGGCTGTGACCGATCCCTCGGGGGTTCAGGCTCAAGGGAAGGACATCAGGATACTCAGCAAAGGCTCCAGGCAGCAAAGGGACAGAGGATGTGAACGCTCGGATCACCTGGATTATATTCGGATGAGGTTGCAGCTTCTTCCTCCCAAGGACAGGCTTTCTGTGCAGAGGAGACACCACAGATCACATCAGTCCCTCAGTCGGTTCTGATGGATCACAGACACGCTGCTGTTCTTGCTGGAATTGCTTTTCATTGTTATGGCCCATCCTCCACACCAAAGGGTTCCCCAGCAGTGAGCAAACACGTTTGTTCTGCACTGGAGGCCTCGTCAGAGGGAGATTAAAGCTGCACAGGGTGGATTACAGGAGTGCACGTTCAGCAAATAGTCAGACTCTCACATCCTGGAATCCATTCACTGAGGAGGAACGTGGGCAGCAGTTTCATAGCCCATTTCCCAACCAGCATCTCAGCCCAGCGTTTCCCAGGTGGATGCAGAGCACCTGCAGCCTGTGCAGATCCACTGCAGCAATGGGCTCTCCCAGCACCTTCTCCAGAGCTCAGAATCCACCCTGGTGCTTCCCAGAGCAAACTGAGCCAACCAAGGCCTCCCAGGGGCTCTGCTGTAGCTGATTTCCCTATTCACAATGGCCAAACAGGAAATAAGGTGCTTTACCTGCACTACAAACAAAGCTGTGATAAAAACCCTCACACGTAACATGCTGCCTTTCATTTTACTCCAGCCCCACTGACCCTTCCATGCTGCTAACAAAGGCAGAGCATGCACAGGGCTGCTTCTCCATTCAGAAAGAGCTACAGCAGCTCTAGAGAATAACACCCAAACGCAATTACTTTGTTAGACATATAATAAAGGTCAACTTCACACTGGGAGTATCAATTTAGACCCTGTATTTTATGGCATAGGCAGGAAGCTCTCATTACCTCGAAATGCAGGTTACCTATCTGTCTGCAACACACATCTCTCATCCCCTGAATGTCAAATATCCCTTTGGCTGCTCTATTGCATTCCCAGCCAGCCACGTAGGGCACAGCATTCATTATTCATTTGTATTGGCAGCCAGGATGGATTTGAAATTTAAATCAGACAATCTGGGCTGTGGACTCCATTGTTTCAAACGGAACAAAAAGATGCATTTCTGAACAAAAAGATAGCTAACTTGAGGTAATTTAAAAGTTTCCATGCGATTTTCTACCTTCATGCTGTTTGCTCACTTCCTACTCAGGTGAAAGAGTGGGAACTGAGTCATTTCCATTTTCCTTCTCACCAGTTTTCCTGCACTAAAACAGTTTCAACCTCCCTGTCCAGCACCCATTTTACACCAAACCAGTTCTCAAACCTCGCAGTCAAATTGTATTACAGTGAAATCATTTGATGTTTAATACACTCAAACTCTTACTGATTGCAGGGATGCAACTAAAAAGCATCACAATGCAAACTTACATGGTGTTTGAGCAGTGGCTCCTCCAGCCTTTACCTCAGCAAATGCCAACACATTTCACACACAGAGAAGATAAGACACAGCCACCCACCAGACCCTGGCAGGACCCCAAATGCTCCCAAATTATTGGCGCACCCTTCCAAACCCCTCTGGACCACGGAGTTTAGCAATGCTATTCCCTGCACGCCAACGAACTCAACCGGGTTTATCTGCTTTCAGCAGGGATTCTGGAAAGCTCTGTCCACCTTCTCAGCAGTGCAGGTGGCTGCAGGATGAATGAGGGGCTGAGAGGAGCACCTTGCCAGCTGCGCAGTGCCCGTACCTGCGGCCGGAGACAGCTCCGTACTCCCCGGATAACGCAACGCCCGTGGCTGGGACGAGCTCTCGGCCCATGGCATCCAGGATGGCTTCGCTCGAGGAACCAGCCTGCAACAGCAACCACAGCCCCCGTGGGTCTCAGCTCCGAAAGCACCCGGCCCCAACGCCAGCTGAGAGCAGAGAATCCTGCGGCTGGCACTGCGTCTGGAGCTGAATGGACTGAGATCAGATTCCAGGACTTGCCTCGCTTGAAAATCAAGGAAGGCAGTGAACTGCTTAGGGAGTTCACCAAGGGAGGTGGCAAGGCCTGTATTTGCAGAAAGAAATCTGTTTGTCACTTCAAATGCATCCTTGACCGTCAGCAATCCAAACTACACCTTAATACTCACTTTCAACTTCCAAACCCAAGTGGAAGAGCCCACAGCTAAATGCCAGGGTAATTCTGGAGCCCAAGGGATTCCAGATGCTGGCATTTTGGAAGATTCTCTTGAAATATTCACTTGTCACATCAATGGAGAAAGCCACATGGATTTTTTTAAACGTGGAAGAGCCACACTCAGGGGTTGGATCACCAATCACCTGGCCTGGGAAACACTGGAGCAGATCTTGGACAGTCTCCTCATGGCAAGGGGACCTGGCAGGCAGGTGACTGCCCACCCTGAGACCACTGACTTTTCAGGGAGAAAACCCACCTCTGTCCTGACACTGACAGGGCACCAATTCCTAAATCACTGGCAGCAGTGGCTTTCCCATTCTCAGACCTTTCCATCAGAGCCAGCCTCAGAAAACCTTTTCTTCCCAAAACATCACCTCCATACCCAACAGCTCCGGCAGCAGCAGCTCTCAGTGCCGATTCCAGAGGATGATGAATGCTAATTACCTCGCTCTGGGACTCTTCACTAACACTCAACGTCTCCAGTGTCACCTACCACCAGCTTTGTTGTGACACACTCATCCTGCACTCCGTAATTAGCGCTTTCAACACTTCAGTATTAAACACTCCAGCCAGAATTCCCCAGCAACAGCCCCGGGGGTTCAGCGCCGACTTCCTTACCGAAATGTTCCACATCATTTTGATGGCTAAGGGAAAAGCCCCTTTCGGTTGGTGCTCCACTACAGGCTCCTCTCCAGCCCCCCGGGAGGCTGAGCCGCGGTCCTGCTGCAGGGCTGGGAGGCGGCTGCTCCCCGCAGGATCCCGGGGCCGGGGGCAGAAGGGAATGGCTGCCTCATACACGGCAGCACTGCAGCCCTTCCCGATGGGCTGCCCGATCAGATACTCCTCCAGCCTGAAGCCCTGCCAGCGGGAGGAGCTCAAGGGATCTTTCTGTGGCTTGTTCTTCCCAACAAACACGGTCTGAAAGGAATAAGAACAGGAAAAGCCGCTCAGTTATCCCAGACTTCCCGGCGAAGGAGAACTTGGTGTTTCAGTGGTGTTACACGTCCCGGTGGGTTGGTGAAACCTGGAAGTCACAATCAGACTCCAACCATTGGGTTCAAATCACTGTAACCACATGGAAGATAATCTGCAGGCCATATATTCTTATCTGATACAATCTACCCCTAAACCAGTCTTTCCTAAAGGTGCCCTTTTTGAGGGAAGAAGAAGCAGGAGGGGAAGTCATTTGCAAATCTAGAATATAAATATATTTTGCCCAGAGCAGCTGTGGCTGCCTCTGGATCCCTGGAAGTGTCCAAGGCCACGGTGGATGGGGTTTGGAGCACCCTGGGACAGTGGAAGGTGTCCCTGCCATGGCAGGGGTGGGACAAGATGGGCTTTGAGGTCCCCTCCAGCCCAAACCTGTCTGTGATTCTGTGGTTGTGTAAAGAAAAGTTTAACTGAACACTTCTAAAAACAGACACACTATTACACTTTTCTCCCCCTCCATAAATAAATCAGGTGAGCAGCATTTAAAAGAAAGTCCAGTTAAAAACAGCAACAGGAAAAACAGCATTTCCTGCCCTTTTGTGGCAGTCGACTGTGAGGGCTGGTTAGTTTGAGGAAGAGTGAACCTATGATGGGAGGGAGCTGGGGGAGGAAATCAATAGATGTGGGAAAACAACACACAGAAGGCTGTTCTGGAGTTTCATCACAGTTCATGATCCTACAGGTCTGGTGGTGCCCCAGCTGTCACCTGGACTGATATAAACCAGTGGCTTTCTCTGTGAGCTGCAGCCCCAAAGCACCAGTGACCACCCCAGCGATGTGTCAGGGGACAAGGGGACACAGACCCAGGGACAGCAAACGGAACTACCCAGCGAGGGCAGAGGAGAGAAAGCATCCTGAGAAACTTCAGGGAATGTGTCTGCTGGTCGGTGGAGCAGGTGGCAGCTGGCTCTGAGCACCAAAGGTCTATTTTTACCCAGGAAATATGTTCAGCACCATCCGTCCCACGTGCCCTGCCAGCACGGCCTGGCCCAGCACAGCGGGGTCCCCGTCTGTCCAGGCAGAGGGGAAGGACCTGGGGACAGTGTCCTGGGACATGAGACCCCCATCACCAGGGCCCCGACCCCCTCCCTCTGTGGGGGGACAGGGATTGAGGGTTCCCTAATAGCTGCTTTAGGGTGACGAGGGGTTGATGAGTGAGAGGCCTCCCCAGGATCCTGTTTTTGGGGAGGAAGAGGCGTCTGTGGGGCTGCTCCCAGCAGTGCCCACGCTGGGGGATGTGCCTGAGGGCTGCTCATTGCACCCCACCTTCCTTGGGGAGAGATGGGGAGGTGTCAGGGGGGCTCCCCACAGGAGTGATCCCCCTTCCCTTCATGAGGGGGGTCTGAGGGGCTCCACAAAACAAGGCTCTCCCCTCCCCTTCACCAAGGGTGTCTGGGGGGCTGCCCACAGCAGTGACCCCTCTCCCCTTAGGAGGGGGCATCTGAGGGGCTCCCCACAGCAAGAATCCCCCTTCCCCTTTATGGATGATGTCTGCGGGGTTCTCCAGAGCAATGACCCCCCCACCACCCGTAATGAGGGGTGTCTGAGGGACTCCCCAAAGCAAGGATCCCCTCTTCCCTTCATGGGGTGCGTGTCTAAGTGGCTCCCCACGGCACCGACTCTCTGTGACCTTCATGGGGAGTGGACTCACATCAAGGACCCCCCTCCCTTTAATAAAGGATGTCTGGAGGCCTACGCAGAGCAACGACCCCCTGTGCCCTCCTTGGGGGATGACTGAGGGTCTCCGCCCCAGCAACGCCTCCCCCCGTCACGGAGGGCACCCCAGGCGCTGCCCAGCGGCATCCCCAGGCCCGCCGCTCCCCCGCTGCCCACCTGGATGTGGCGACACGCG
>VZRO01008435.1:336083-371792 GCA_013397915.1 Daphoenositta chrysoptera | reverse complement strand
GCCCCAAACACGTTGTTCGTGCCCCAAACCACGTTGTTCATGCCCCAAACCACGTTGTTCGTGCCCCAAACCATGTTGTCCATGCCCCAAACCACGTTGTTCGTGCCCCAAACCACGCTGTTCGTGCCCCAAACCACGTTGTTCATGCCCCAAACCACGCTGTTCGTGCCCCAAACCACGTTGTTCGTGCCCCAAACACGTTGTTCATGCCCCAAACCACGTTGTTCATGCCCCAAACACGTTTTTCATGCCCCAAACCACGCTGTTTCTGCCTGCTGTGGTGCTTTGGATCTGGCTCAGCTCCGTGGCGGTCGATGAGGACGTGGCCAGAGAGGGTTGTAAGAACCTGCAACCCCAACCAGGTCACCTTTCCCAAGGGATTTGCACCCTCTGCAGGGCTCCTTTCCGGGATTTCCAGGTGCTGTGCCTGCTGCACTGGGGTTGATGTTTTGACCCCAGCTCCTTCCCACCCCACAAACCCACATTTTCTCACTACCCACACCCCTTGTTTTCCTGCCTTGTGCAAAGAAAGGATTAAAAACCACAACAAAAAGCCAAGAAATCCTCTAATTTAATGAGCAGAGAAGACCTCTAGCTTGGCTTTTTAAACATGAGCAATATCATATCTGTGTCTTGAGGAGATTTAATGATTTTAACGATTAAAAGGCACCCCGAAGAGGCTGCACACAGAGGGGACAAGCACCTGCAGGACTCACGTGCATCCCAGCCCAGCACAAACTTCCCGTGGCAAAGGTGACTTTACAGGTGGCACAGAAAAGAGAAAACCAGAAAAGGTCATTGCACAAGAGGGGGTGATGCTCCTGATTTAAATAAAACCCCCAAAACCCACACTGCAAAGCCACGGGCACACCCAGGGCTGAAGCAAACACTCACAGCGACCCTTGGGCAGTGATGCTGCTTCCCTGCAGACAAGGGGACAAATTTCCATCCTCCTTCTTTATATAGGGAATGATTCTACGGGGACAGCAGCCACCCCAAAGGCAGAACACTGGGACAGCCAGCTCACCGGCAGGGTCAGACAGCCCGGGTCTGCACCCATCCCTCCTCTGAGACACCCCAAACCTCAGCCTCAGGCCTTATATTGCCTTCAGGATAAACAAATCACAAAATCTCCGTGCAGCTGCCCTGGGAGGGGAAACAACGCAAAAGGACACAAACCTGAGGTGTTTAAAGAGCTCCCAGCCCTGAGAGGAGCAGCCAACGATCCGATTTGCCACTAAAAACCATTATTAAGGTGATTCTCAGCAGAGGGCACCTGTGGGGCCCCGGAACCCCCAGTCTCTGTGGTGCTGGGGTGAAGCAGAGCTGCGGGAGGCAGCGAGGGCGATGTGTGAAATCGTGGGGCGGCCGGCAGCTATTTCTGCTCCGTGTCAGCAGCACCCACTGACAGCAGCACCCCGGGAACACTGCGCAGCTCCAGGCACCTCTTTTCCAAGAGAAATCCACCTGTACGAGCCGCACTTCCACGTCAGCCCCCAGCACTGCGAGGTGTGGCTGGGTCGGGGTGCAAAGCTGGGGGGTTTGGGGTCGAAGCGAGCTGCTGGCACCCTTGGGATCCTCATTTAGGCTCCCAAGATTCCCCCTTATCTGACGGGCAGAAGCTTCTACAAATCCCTTCTCCTTCCTTCTGCTCAGGGTCACTCTTTTTTCCCTTTAATTTCTTGGGACTTGGAGCGAGACCCAGGCAAATGCAACTGATTGTGTAACGTTTTGCTCAAAAAGCTTCTTAAACAGTCACATATTTCTATTGGATTTCCCTTGCCCTTCACTGCTGATTACTGGAGTATTTATATATAAATAGAAGCTGTCTTCCCATAATCTGCTTGTTTCTCCTAATTAACTCGGGGCTGCTCTCCTTGGGCTGCTCAGCCCTGGGGTTTTGGGGGTGCCAGCACCCAGCGGCACTCAGTGAACCCAAATCCGCCAAATTTCTGCTGAAATTGCTTTTTTAGCTGGTTTTGAGGAAGCAAAACCCTCCTTTCCAAACTTTATGTGCTCAGTATCTGCCCCATCCTCCCAGCCCCCAGCTCAGGGAAGCGCTGAAATGCAATTTCTTCATCTTCCTCCCTCCTCACCAAACTTTCCCCTAATTTAAGGAACGTCTCGATTTGATAATTATTTTAATCATTATTACTCATCTTTCCCCTTTCTTCCCCCCCCTCAAAACTTCGTCCCGGGCCTGTCAATCACTTTAATAGCTGTTTACAACCTATCATCAAGTCTTGCATAACATCCACATGACTTCACTCAGATGCCTCCGACACCCAAAAGCTGCCCCTGAGCTCTATTTCAGGAGTGATGGAGCCCAC
This sequence comes from Daphoenositta chrysoptera, assembly GCA_013397915.1. Taxonomy (NCBI): domain Eukaryota; kingdom Metazoa; phylum Chordata; class Aves; order Passeriformes; genus Daphoenositta; species Daphoenositta chrysoptera. Next base: position 369,462 of record VZRO01008435.1, on the reverse strand, counting down.
GGCACCAACCGGCTGCATCCCCCGCCGGCATGCCCGGGGCCCTGGGACGGGGAAAATCAAAGGGAAAAACACGCCCGAAGCAAAACTATTTTGTAGTTAACACAAGACGGCCCCACGCCGCTCCCTGGTTGGGGTTTTGGGGGTGAGGGTTTGTTTGGCGGGCTCAGACCCCCTCCCCAGCACCGCAGGAAGATGCTGCATCAATTTGGAGAGGTCAGGAGCTGAAAGCACCGAGAGCAGCTCCTGGACCGCAGCGGGTGCTCTCTGCCCCCCGCTCTCCTCGCAGCGCTGGGACACACGCACACCAAACACGGCAAATTGTGTTCAAAATGTCCTTTTCTAGCAAAGTTCCCCACCCCGCGGCACCGCCCGTCGGCGGCGGGTTGGCGGGGGACGGGGGCAGAGGCGCAATCTGTGCTGGAAGCGCTGCCAGCCCTTTTCCTTCGGCAGGCGATGGCTGGGCTGCGGGGCGGGGGGGGGACACGACGGCTCTTTTTTAAGCTCTGCCGTCCTCCCCCTCTCCCTCAGGTTTCATAACCCTTCAAAGCACGAAAAGGCTCCTCCGGTTCCCGGCTAATGAGCCCCTGCGGAGGAGGAGCCGCGGTCCTGGCGGGGGGAGGTTCGGCAGCCAAATCTCCCCCCGCGGCTGTGCCGGGGCAGGGGGGGACACCGAGGGGTCTCTGCGGGCTCCTGCCATAGCCCCAATTCGGCCGCTTCTCTCCCCAAAACGTCCCTTGGCACGAAGCTGGGAAATCTCTCCCTCCCCGTGCAGGCGCTGCGTGCAAATATTTATTTACATAGCAATAAAGGGGGTTATTTATTAAGCCACGGCTGACAACTGTATTCAAACTAATTTCTCTTAATAAGGCACTTGCGGTCACCCCGGCAACAGCACCGGAGCGCCCTTCCTTCGGGAGATGACTTAATGGGGTGAAAATCTGGGTGCAAAGAGGGTGCTGAGGGGGCCTCTGGAGATGCTGGGGCTGGAAACGCCATCCCCCTTCCCAGAGACCCGCTCCGTCCCCGGAGACGGAGCCCAGGAGGAGGAAATTGGGCCAGAAGTGTCTGTTTTTTGTGATTGATGTATATTTACAGAGGTCACCAAAAGCAGGAGGGCATCAGAGGGGGTCCTTGCTTGCCAAGGGGAAAATGAGGGATGGCAGAGCTCCTACGTCCTGCTTTGGATTGGAAAACACAGTGGGTGCTTTATTAACACCTGTAATTACAACACTAATTACGGAAGATGTGGGATGAAGGCAGGATTTCTGCTTCCTTGCACTGACCAAGGTGACAGGTTAAATTGTTGCGAGTAAGGCAGCAGAAGGATTTCTCAGCTCAATCTCTGCCTCAGAGGACAATTAAACCAAATTTCCCCAGGTCTTTAAAATCCTGGATCCATCAGCTTACCAAATGCTGTGCAATCCAGGGTTTGCAAAACAAAACTCCCCAAAACCTGACGGAAGCTCCTTATCTCCTCTGAAACCCAGACCTAAACTCACACACTAAATTATGATGGGGTTTTTTGGGGGGGGTATTTTACTGAACAGCCACACAATGCTCCAGCCAGCCGGGCTGGCCCCGGGGAAACCCACCAAGAACCAACCCCAAAAGGAACGACTCACACTGGGAAGTAGAGCAGGCTGTGATTTACTGGGACAACACCACTTGTGCAACAACAGAGAACACGACTGCGCCGAGGCACGGCCGGCACACCTGCAGCACCTGCAGGGCCACTGCCATTGCCACCCTGGGGACCCGGACAGGTGACACCAGGGCAGAGACCAGAGGGGTGTTTGTGGTCCTGGGGACTCTGGAGAGGTGGAACCAGGTCAAAGGTTCGGGGGACCTCGGAGAGGTGACATCAAAGCAGAGACTGGAGGGACGCTCGAGGTTCTGCGGAACCCGGAGAGGTGACACTGAGAGCAGAGACCAGAGGGATGCTCATGATCCTGGGGACCTCGGAGAGGTGACACTGAGAGCAGAGACCAGAGGGAAGCTCCTGGAGACCCGAGGGAGGTGAAACCAGTGCAGAGACCAGAGGGATGATCCTGGGGACTTCGGAGAGGTGACACTGAGAGCAGAGACCAGAGGGATGCTCATGGTCCTGGGGAGCTTGGAGAGGTGACACCAGCGCAGAGACCGGAGGGGGGCTCAGGTCCCCAGCACTGGTTTCCCTCCTGTCTCGCCCCCAGACACACAGACACCAGACAGAAGCCTGCTGGGACAGGGCAAGGCTGCTACATGCCAAGGGATGGAGCAAAAGGCTCTGGATGGGCTCCACGGGCACCGCAGCCACGCTGGAGGCTGGCGTGCAACTCCCTCCATAGGCACTTGATCCTCCCATCCCGGGCACCCTGGCTCTGCCTGTGAAGCTCCAAAGGCACACGTTGGCTGCAAGGGATCTCACAAACTCCTTCTGGGATTGCAGAAGGGCTGAGGGAGCCCAGCACCGCGTGGATGTGATGGGGTTTGGTCCCAGCCTCCAACTGGCCCGGCTTGTTCATGCGTGGCTGGGCTGATCCTCCTGGCTGTTCCCAGCCCAGATTCCCTTTGATCCATGAGACGAGCATGTTGCCAGACCTTTGCCTTCTCTGAAAGCCATCTGAGATGGCAGGAGCCAGGCAGGAGCCTCAGGAAAGCAGGGACTCGGAGCTGAGGGGCTGCAGCGGGGGCTTGGCAGTGATTCAGAGCTGGGAAGGGGCATCTAAGCAAGGACAGGGCAAGTGGAGCAGGCCACTAGGTCTGCTCTGGAAACTGGGCTGGGAACCAGAAGAAACCAGGATCAGACGGAACTGCTGTAGCTGCAAGTGCTGCTCCAGTTGAAAACAAAAAGCATCTACTGCAGGCAGTGGTAGGTTCCCTCCCAGGGCAAAACCCCGACTGCTGAGCGCAGGATTTTGCCCAGGCTGCTCTGTTTGCAGGGTTTGCTCTAACAAACACGCACATCCCTGCAGCAGAGGAGTTGAGCTCCTCGGAGGCATTTCCTTAAGGATGAATCCCTGCTCCTGTGCCCTCGCTAATCTACCCAAGCCTCCCTCCTCCTCTCTACACACTGCCGGGGTTGTAGCACAGCAGGTTGAACTCCAGGTTCTCATCCCAGTGGCGGAGCAGCACGAAGAGCTGCTGGGCGGCGGCTTTCACGGCGGCCAGGCTGGATCCCGGCGGGAAGTCCTGCCCGCTCAGCCACAGGCTGGCTTTGGCAGCCACCAGCTCCCACTCGATGAAGTAGGAAGCCGAGCTGTGCTCCAGCCAGGCCAGGGCCACGGCCGTGGCCCACAGCATCCCCTCGGGCTCCGTCTGCTGCTGCGGCTGCAGGTCGGAGAGCAGAGCCCGGAGCTCGGGGCCGCGCGTGTCGCAGCCGCGGGCCGGGGAGGAGCAGCGGCGGCCGGGGCCGGCCGGGGGGCACAGCCCCGGCTCGGCTCCCAGCGCTCTGCCGATGCTCNAGGGGCTGCTCCTCTTGGCGCTGCAGGAGCCGGAGGGGCTGAGGGACAGGCGGTGGCAGGCGAAGGGCGATGTCCACTTCAGCTTCTCCATGGGGATGTTGACGGCGTCGCAGAAGGCTGGGTTCAGGAGGAAGGCACCGCAGGCCAGCTGCAGGGACACCTGCAAGGCATGGCAGGCACAAAGGGAAGCTCTGGCACACCAGCCGCTTGTGGGCAGCTCAAGAAAAAAGGCATGGATGGATGGAACAGCTCTCCATCTCTGAGCAGGTCACTGGACATGGTTGTCAGAGACAGCAGGGGGGAGATCTGGGGGGAGCCTCCTCTGCTCCCCTGCAGTGACCACACAACCCCGACAGGAGCCAGGGAGGAGCTGCTCACCAGGGGAAGGTAGTCCATGCTCTCGCTGTCGCCCTCGGAGCCGGCTTCGCTCCCTCTGCTTGGAGATTTACTCATGAAGCCTTTGGCAGCTCGAACCAGCAGCCTGGTTTTATTGAGGGTCAGCCTGTGAGAGGATGAAGAGGTGTCCAGGACCTCTGTGCTCATCCTCACACCCACCCTCCCTCCAGAACCATCCCTGCTCCCCCAACACTGGCACCACGCTCGGTCCCAGCTCTGGCTGCTATCCCCGGGGTCCCTCCTCTCCCCCTGGCTTGTGTTCACATCAGAAACGCAGGGGAAACCTGCTGAGGTCAGAGGAAGGTCGAGCTGGCTCATACCTGGCAGCAAAGAGCCTCTCGATGGATTTTTGGGCTTGTGCAGAGGAAGCAGACAGGCTGTGGAGCGGCCCTGGGGAGAAACACAGTGCTGGGGGTAAAACAAGGGGCTACAGGGGAGCAAAAGGGAGCAGAGTCAAGGTTCTGGGACACGAGGTGGCTTGTTTGGCTGCTGAATCTTTGGCAAAACCTTTCCTCCCCCCTTGCCTCATTTTTCCTACATGGATAATAAAATTCCCACACATCTAAAAAATGAACCTGGGGGAGATTTATACCAACAGCCACATCAGGCTCCATCCTTTGCTCCTCAGAATGAGTCAGGCCCTGTGCTCACAAGCCTAATTTTAGGTCATACATTTTTTTCCAATTCCCCAAAACTCAGCAGAAGCCCAAACCACGGGCTGGATGCAGCTGCAGCGAGTGCCAGCAGCTCTTTCCCTACCTTCGGGGGCACGGCAGCGCTCCCAGGCAGAGGAGGACGGGGTGCTGGAGGGTGAGGGGCTGCTCTCCTCAGCATCTGCAACCGAGGAGCCACATCAGCAACAGCACCCAGCCAAAACCAGCACCTTCCCTCCCACGGCACGACGGGGTTAATGAGCCTCTTCGGGGCTCTGCTAATTCAGCTGCAGCTCTGACAGTGCCAGACAAGGTCCGATCCAGCTCGTCTTCATTAGCAGAGGATCTGGTGACAAGCGAGTGTCTCACATCCCCCCTGCCTCTAATTACACCCGTTTCATCCTTCGTGTTATGCGCGGCACGGCTGCCAATTAACTCCTGAGCATTGTCAGCAGCACGACCTGTGATTTCAGGGCTTCGGGGGAAATTGGAGCTTCCTCGCCATTTAAGGAGCTGAGCCCCAGCCTGACACGTGTCTGGTGAGCACCGTATGCAAAGGGGAGGCAGAATTTAAAAAGGCCAGAGAAGATGTCCCAACCCACTGAGATCTCTAACACCAGGAAGGAGATAAAACCCCAGGGAATCTTACTCATGCTGTAAAATCCGTGGTCTCCATTGTGGCCACACGCTGAGTGAGGACGTCCAGGGGAACAGCCACGATGCCTTCTGTTTCCCGAGCTCTTCTGTTTCCTCGGGTTGCCTTGCTTGGATGTTGCCCCTTGGCAGGAGAGAAGGGGATGGCCAATGTTAGAGAGGGACTGGCACACGCACGATGGCAGTGAAACCACACAATGAGCTTGGTCAGGAACTGGAGTGACAGGACAAGGGGAATGGCTTCAAACTGGAAGAGAGTAGGTTTAGATGGGATATTGAAAAGAAATTCTTTGATTTGAGGGTGGCGAGGCCCTGGCACAGGGTGCCCAGAGAAGCTGTGGCTGCCCCATCCCTGGAAGTGTCCAAGACCAGGTTGGATGGGGCTTGGAGCAACGTGGGATAGTAGAAGTCCCTGCCCATGAAACGGATGGAATGGGATGAGCTTTAAGGTCTCTTCCAACCCAAAACATTATGTGATTCTGTAGTCATCTCTGGGCATCCAGACCTCAGAGGAGACCTTTTCTCTGGCCATGGGAAGAAGTTCTTGCCACCATGAGCTTGGCCATGGCCGTGGGTATTGGTCTGGTGCCAAACTGGGCCGTGGCTTCATAGGGTTTGCCATGAGAGAGGTTTCCCAGTGACACCTTCCCTGCCGGGACAAGGTCCCACCCCTGTGCCAGCCCCAGGTTACCCGTGTGGGTGTACTGGAGCAGCGTGGGCAGGTAGGAGCTGCTGCTCAGGTCCACGGGCACGAAGGCTGTGTACTTGCTGATGATGTTACAGGCCTTGCTGGTGTGGACAGCGCTGAGCTGGAACCGCCGCCCGGAGCCTGCGCGGGAGGGACAGCGGGGTCAGAGCCCTCACACCCAGCTCCCAGCCCGCCCCTGTGCTTGGGGATCCCTGCCCAGCAGGGCTGGATCCCTGGATCCCTCTAAACTCTGCTTCTTCTGCTCTTATTTCAAGCCCAGATGCATTTCATGGGGGAGAGGGCTGACACTGCCCTGTGGCCCAGGGCAGTGATGTGGCTGCTGCTGGAGTTTGATGCCATTTCCCAGCTCCAGGTGACAAACTCCTTAAAAATAACCGTGTTACCTGGTGCATGAAGCAGAGGAGTCACGGAATCATGGAACATACTGAGTCAGAAGGGACCCTCATGGATCATCAAGCCCAACTCCTGCTCCTGAGGAATGGGAAGGAGAAGGAGCTCGGGAACGTTCATGTGCAGCAAGGCTGCAGAAGCAGAAGAGCACAAGGCAGCTGAAGGGGGCTGTTATTTGGGAGCTGCGTGAGACATTCCCTAATATTTCACCACCAGCAGCTCTTGTTTTCACTCCAGAGGCTGCTGAGACTGCTGGAAAGCCTTCCCGAGGCCGGGCAGGGTCTGCCTGCAGCCAGCTGTGCATTACCATGCTCGATTTCACACTCCCTCTCGGCGAGCTGCTCCAAGTCCTGGATGAGCGACTTGGCTGCCAGGTGGTGGAAGGTCTCACTCCACAGGTCTGTGTCTCCATCCTCCCGGCTCTCCCGCTCCCGGAACAGAGGGTGGATATCAAAGGTGACTTCCCACTGCACGGGCTCGTTGTTCCTCAGCCCCTTCACCACTGCCTTGCAGAGGGTCCTGGGGGAGCGCGGGGAGCCGCAGGCAGCGCCGACATCCAGGTCCTGGGGCTCCCAGTCCGAGGAGGTCTCTGTCTCAAAGGTGAGGGATGGATGCTGGGCAGACTCTGCAGAGAGGGGAGAGGCGGATCATCAATCAGCTCCCTGGGAGCTGAATTCCCCACTGCCACCACAAAACCGTAACTGATCTCTCCCAGTTTTCCCACGGCGGCACGGAGCGCCACCAAAGCCACCAAAGCCACCAAAGCCACCAAAGCCCGGCAGGGACAGGTGGGGCTGGCCAGGCCTGCCCCTCTCCCACTTACCCACATCCCCAGGGCTCCGGCTGTCCGACGAGGAGCGCAGGCCCGTGATGGCATCGGGTGCTTCCAAGCCCCTTGCTGGGGCTTCCTGCAGCCCTTCCAGCAGTGCCGGGGCGTTGGGGTCGTGGCAGAAGGACAGGCAGCTGCGCTGGAGCAGGGCCGGGCGCCGGGCGCCTGCTCCACGGATCCTGCTGGCAGAGCCATGCGGGGTGGCTGGGAGGGGCTGTGAGCAGAGCAGGGGTTTGGGCTGGACCCGGGTGCAGCCGATGGCACGGACCTGCTCTGTGCCCTCTGATCCTGTTCTGCTCTCTGCTCAGATCTGCCCTGTCCCCTGATCCCGTCTGCTCAGACCTGCCCTGTCCCCTCTGCTCCCATCTGCTCAGACCTGCTCTGTCCCTTCTGATCCCATCTGCTCAGACCTGCCCTGTCCCCTCTGATCCTGTCTGCTCTCTGCTCAGACCTGCCCTGTCCCCTCTGATCCCCTCTGCTCCCTGCCCGACCCCAGCATGGGATGCAGTCACACAGGTCCTTCCCTCTGCCCATCCCCGGCTGGGATCCGTGCCCAGACAAAGCTCTCCACCGGACCTCGGGATGTCCCCAAGGGACCCTGGCCCCAGGGGCTCCTTCCCTAGACATGCAGAAGGTGAAATATGAGTTTCATCCCTCCAGACATTTTAATGACTTCACTTGGGAACCAAAGAAAAGAAGAGAGACAGAAAGATCAAGCACCAGTTGCTTAGTAACGAAAGGAGAGAGGTGCAGGGGATGGGAGAAAGGAAATTTTATCTTTTTTTTCTATTTTTTTTTTTATGAGACTGTTTCTCCACTTTCAGGAGACATGAATCCCCCACTCCAGCACCTCTGGTGCCACATCCCACGCAGATGCTCCCCTCTGCAAGGTCCGGGTTTCATCCCTGTCCCCAGGGCTGTGGGAAGATCCCTCTCAAACAGAGAGACTCTATATTCCTGGCACAACACCAGCAAGGAGCAGAGGTGGTATAAAGTGGTAGATGGAAGGATACTTTCTCTGGGTAACAGACATGGAGATGATCTCCACCACCACCTAATTTTTGTTGTTCTGAGACCACCAGCAAAACTGGGAGCCAGGCGGCTCCAGGAGCGATTTACCAAGCTAATATTGACATATCCTGCCAGACCCTTTCCATTCCAAGCCTGCTCCTTCTCCTGCCCAAGCTCTTTTCCTAGCCAGAGGAAGCCAGCTGGGAATGGAACTGGGGGTTTAAACTGCCCTTGGCTGGCGCTGACCTTTCCTTCCCAGCACAGCAAGTGTGGAGATGAGCCGAGGGCTCGGCTGCACACCCCCGAAAATGTCAAGCCCTGGCAGCAGGACTGGGAGCTGGGAGAGCTGCTGGGAGCCCTGGCAGCAGGAGGGATAGCAAAACCAGGCTGCATTTAATTAAGAGCAGGATGCATGCTGTTAACCATTTACTGCCCTTCAGGAGGGAGTCAGTTCCACCCCTGCCCGCATGCCGAGGGCAGGAGGATGCTCTGGGGACCTTCCCAATACAGGGAATGTTGCCAGTGCCCCTAAAACCTGCTTGTTCTTGGTCATTGATGCTGCTCACCACCCTCAGTGCTGTAGCTTGGAGGCAGAGGTCTCATCCCTCCCTGTGGAGCCCTGGCCCTGCTTCCCCTTTGCCCCCTCATCTCCCCTCCCACCCCTCACCAGCAATCTCTAACCCAAGGCAGAGGGGAAATGAAAGTCCCCGACATCCTGCTCTGAGTTTCCATGGGAACACAAGTGCTGCTGGTCCTCCCAGCCCTGCAGATGCTGATTGCAGAGCAGAGCATCCCGGCGATGCCAAGGATGGCAGAAAGCTATCCCTATCCTTCCCACGGATCAGCTGAAAACTCTGCCCTAATTCCACCTGCTGCAGGCAGGGGACATCACCCTGTTCAGCAGCTGTACCATCACACAGGTTCACATCTCATCCCAGTGCTGCATAAGGCTGTGGATCCAGCTGGGAATCTGCTTTGGCACGGAATTCCTTTTCCCTGCCGAGCACGGAAGTGCCACAGCCACGGGGAGAGTTTGAATCCCAAACTGTAGGGAGATAAGAAGGACCAGAGGAGCAGCAAGGTGAAGCACAGGCCACTAAGGAGAAGGGGAGCAGGGAAAACAGGCTCCCATGGGGAGGGACTGCTATGGGATTTCGGGATGGCACTCTGCTCTCTGCTTGGCTCGTTTCCCCTGTGTTTGTGATGTGCTGCAGAGCTACATCTATTATCTACATCTATTATCTACATCTATTATCTATATCTATTATCTACATCTATTATCTACATCTATTCTCTACATCTATTCTCTACATCTGTTATCTATATCTATTATCTATATCAATATTTCAGGACTAGTGTGAGTCAGGCCCTTGCCCTCAGGCTCCTATCCACCTCATATTTTCCTGCTTCTCCTTGCTGGCTTCTACCTGCAGGCAAAGCCTCTCGGGGGATCACCTACCTGGAAATCCACCTGCCAGGGCTCGGGGCTGACCTGCTGCAGGTCCTGCAGGTGAGTTTTCCGGAGGGGGTTTTTCACCAGGGCTGTGCCGGGATCGCTGGCTGTGGGCACCTTCCTGCGAGGCTCGTGGTCAGAGATTTGGGTGGTGCTGTACGCCCGTCTCCGGGACAGAGCCTTCACGTCCAGTCCTGAACGGTGGGAGAGAGGATCGGCTCCACTGCAGAGCAGGATCAGCCAGCACCACCCCCCTCGGGTCACGGTGGAGGCAGGGAGCCCTCCCCAGGGTCCTGCCGAAGCTCAGGGGGCCACACTCAGCCCTGCAAAGTTTTAAGCAAAGCAACGAAGCCACAAAAGGAAATAGGAACACTCAAAATTCCTGGGGATGTCAAGAGAGCAGGTTGGGAAGGTTTTGTCTGAGGAGTTTTCAGCCAAAAAAAGCCTGACTGCATTTCCCCAAACCTCCCTGGAGAAGACAAAGGGTTTACTAATGAAATTTAATTAGTGCAGACACGCTCCTGTCAGAGCAAGACTAAAATTTGCCTTGGAAAGACACGATTTCTCATTGCTTTTGACAAGTTTGAGGGGATGAGCAGCACAGCTCCTCTTGAAATAAAAGGGAAGAACATCCCATGAGTAACAGAGGTTTCCCCAGCTCCGGGGTGCAACCAGCTGCTTTATGCCACATGCTGCTGACACAAACAGCCAGCCAAGCCATGGTGGGGAGGAGTGACACCCTGGGGACAGGCCTTTGGATCCACTCCCCCTCTCTCCTGACTGGGAAGTTGCTTTGCAGGTACAGGGATGGTCTAGCAGAGCTACCCATTTGCTCACTCCACTCCTCCTCACACCCCTTGGGAAGCCTGTAAATAATTATGTGGCCAAAGCTAAAGCTGCTTTGAAAATCTCCGGGGAACCCAGCTCACCAGGGCTTCCCTTGATTTCCTGACAGGTTTGGATAAAACATCCAAACCAAACAGACTTGCTCAAGCCTCAGGAGATCTGTCATCTCTCCTGCAAACTCCTCCAGCTCTTTGCAGCTGAAGACACGTATTTATCAGGCAAAAAAAAATTGGGGGAGCAGCGACAGGAGCTTGATTAGAGAGACAGGGGCATCACCCCCGCATGTACAGAGGAAACTCTGACCCGTGTCCGTGTCCGACTCTCCCCCGGGGTCTCTGCCCACGCCCAGGCGGTCGGGGGAGCGCTCGGCGGGGCAGGAGCCCTCCGAGTCTCTGGAGGGGTTCCAGCTCTCCAAGCCTGCTCCCTCCTCCTGGGAGTGAAAGAAAACAGAGCTGCCCGACTCCTGGGAATGCATCATGCTGTACCGCCGCCTCTTGTCCTGGGGGGAAGCACAGAGAGGGAACAGGTCCCACCACCGTGTCCATCCACGGCTCAGGCTGCACCAGCACCCTTATCCACTATTTCCCCCCAAACTCTCGCCCACCATCTCCCTTAAGGACAGAGCTGGATTGCAGGAGACACCTCCTGACCACGCCCGGAGCCGAGACCCTCGTGTACACCCCGACACCCCCCGGTTCCGGGAGAGCCCCACGGACTCACAGATCTGGGGTTGGAGAGGTACGGGGAGGTGTCGCAGATGACGCTGTAGCTGACCAGGCGGTCACCAGGGAACAGGCAGCTGGTGCTGACAGGGGACACCAGGACCTCAGTGCTCTCAGGAAAGACCCACTCCACGGACACGTCGCTCAGGACCGGCGCCATCGCCTTCTTCAGTGACCCGATCATCTGCAAAGGGCAGGGGGGAGAGGTTCAACACCGGCTGGGCACGGGGTGGGCCATGGTGCAGGTCCCATGTGCTGCAGGGAAGGGGAACATTCCCTCAGACAAACCCATCAGCTGATTCCCACCCTCTCCTGACAGTCTGCTTCCTCTGAGTCTGCTCTGACGCCCATCCCAGCACCCCCATCTCCTTGGCACAGTTATACTTGGCACAGCTGGGTTAATGGTTGGACTTAACGATCCTATAGGTCTTTTCCAACATAAATGTCTCCATGATTCCACGATTTTTTTCCCAAGAGCAGACAGTGATGGAGCACAGGGCTGATCTCACACAGGCTGCAAGCCCAAAGTAAGGTGAGAGCTTGTGGGCAGAGGGATTTTGCTCTGATGTGAGGCAGCATCCCCTGCTCCCCTCCAGCACCCAGGAAATGCTGTCAGCCTTCACTGGCCTGAGCCCTTGTCCCAAGCCCAGCATTCACACACTGATATTTTTGGAAGAGATCATTGCTGGCACAAGCCACTGCCACAGATCAGCAATGCTCTGCCAGTTCCACATGTGGAGAAGACCAATATCCCTGAATACTTTATGGACAAACCTCCCAGGGAGCCATCTACACGAGCTTCCCTGCACGCCAAGGGAACTTAACACCGGAGTTAGAGGCAGAACAGCTCGAATATTCCCTATTGTTCCCTGCTTTTTCACAGGCTCGGGAAGACACACCAGGCTGTGTTTTATAAGGCCATTAACTGACGCCTCAGACTGCTGAAGGCACCGAGCTGCACAGCCTGCAAAGCTCTTATTAATAGCTCTTATTAAAAACCTCTCTCTTCACTGTCTTTACTTTTAATTTACATCAGAAATGTTGATGGTGTTCTGTCTTAGAGAGGTTTTTGTGTGCTCCAGGTTCCTGCAGAGGGGGGAGTTGCCGAACTCCTCCTTGTGAGATCAAGAAGGTAGGAGCTGGCTTTTTGGAGATATTTAGGAGCTAAAGACCCGAATCTCTCTGGGTTTAGTCATGCAGTAGGTAACAGGCTGGGCTCTGTGCATTCACCAGGGGACAGAGCCATCCGGATTTTTAGCACACAGTTTTACTCTTCATGGAGAGAGAGGGAATGGAGAGGCTTTAAAGTCAGCTTAACAAGCAAAGCCATCACAGCGCATTCCTCCCGCTCCAACCCCGAGTCCTTCTCGCCTGAGCAATGCCAGGGCTGAGCCCGACTTCAAAACTAATTGGCTGCTTTGATGCCGGTCCCTCTGCCCTGGCCGTGTCTGCGGCAGAGCTGCCTTTGAAGGCAGAGCTGCTGCATCGCGGCAGTGGCGGCCCCCCAGCCCCAGGCGGAGGGAAACACCCTCCCACTGCTCCGACGGCCGGACACGGAGATGCTCTTTCATCCCCGCCCGCTCGCCCACCGGCTGCGAGGGGGAGTTGGGAAGGCAGCGCCAGGATGGGGAAGGAACCCGCCGGGAGCCGTGGCCTCCCCCTCGCTGCAGCAGAGCATGGTTCATGGAGTGGGGCTGCACCTTGGGCTGCAGCCTCTCGCCCTCCGCCAGGAACTCGGAGATGCCCCTGGACACGGCAGCCAGACCCCGGACCAGCCTCCTGCAGGCGTTCGGCCCGATGCCGAAGCTGTAGCACCTGCAAAGGGACGGGGAGAATCAGGATCCAAAGGAAAAGCCAGCCCCCGGCCCCATGTAGCTCACGCAGTCCCTCAGGCAGAAAATCCCTCTGGCTTTATCCCACTGCTACGCCCAGAGGAATAAAGCAGCCCCTCTCCTAGGTGGCTGGCAGGAGAGTTGGGAACCTCCCAGTGCCTAAAGGGGCTCCAAGAGAGCTGGAGGAGGACTTTAGACATGGTCATGGAGTGGCAAGACAAGGGGGAATGGCTTCCCACTGACAGGGGGCAGGGTTAGATGCGATGCTGGGAAGAAATCCTTCCCTGTGAGGGTGGGAGGCCCTGGCACAGGGTGCCCAGAGCAGCTGAGGCTGCCCCTGGATCCCTGGCAGTGCCCAAGGCCAGGCTGGACGGGGCTGGGAGCAGCCTGGGACAGTGGAAGGTGTTCCTGCCCATGGCAGGGGGCTGCAATGAGATGGCCTTTAAGGTCCCTTCCAATCCAATCCAAACTATCTGGGGATTTTATGAACCGCCAGCCCCCTCCTCTCAGCAGACCCCAAACCCCTTCTGGAAGACCAGCCTTCAGCAGTGACACTCAGGGGGTCCCAGCAGGACCTCCAGCCTTCCCCTCCTCTGCAAACACAAACAAGCTGCTTTGCTCTCAGTTCAGCTCTTTTCCCTGCTGGCTGTGGTCAATAGCACTAAATATCCAGTAATTATCTCTGCTTGCAACGAAAATAAACGTTTTCTCAAGGAAGGAGGATCAAGCCAGGCGAGGCTGCTCCCCCGACTCCCAGCTCTGAGAATCAGGATTTGGTTTGGGCTGAAGGCTGGAAGTGGAGCTGGAGCCCAGGCAGGGAGGGCAGTGCTAGGTGGGGATGGATGTGCCAGGAGGATGGGAATGGGTGGGATATGGCATTTGGGCAGGGCAGTGGATTGCTGAGAAAGCACCTTCAAGCAGCAAACTGCATCTGCACAAGGGGGCTTTTCTCTTGCAGGGTTTTAATCCCCAGCTGGCTGCAAATCCTAGGGCAGCCTCACACTCCTCTTAAATAAGGCTCTGACCTTCTTTTAAGATGAGCCATGCCCAGGACTCTCCCTTCCAGGGTCACCCGAGACCACGGTCCAGCTCTGATTGCAACCCTCCCCTACAGCCCTGGAACAGCGAGGGGTGGGATGGTGGGATGCCCTCTACACTGGGAAGCAATCAGACCCTCAGAGCAGCTCCCCCGATAAGCCCCAAAGTCTGAGACATGGAAGAGGAATCAGGATTTCTTACATTTTTCTCATGTTTTGTGCCCCTTAAAGAGGCAGAGGAGAAGCCAGAACAGCCTGTGATCAGAGCTGGGGAGCCAGGCTGCGAGCTCATGCACAAATTAGCTGCTTTTTACATTGCTCCCTTTCAGCATATTCAATTCTGCACAGCCCCATCCTGGAAGCAGCTGGGGCCAGCCCCAGATGTGCTTTAAAAAAAAAAAGAAAAAAAAAGCAAGGAAGATTGTTGGCGTGTCAATCTCTCCTAGCAGGAAGCATCAGCTGAGAGCTGTGAAGTTGTCAGCTCAATTATCCTGCTTTTGATTGTTTAAAAAGCATCTGAACTTCTGGGATCCGTTCCAAACCCTTTGAGGTTCTCCCATGGCTCATAGCAGCAATCTCTCCTGCCTCTGTCTCTGAAGTGGGGACGTCTGTGAGATGGAGCTGTGCTCAAGGAGAGGCACACCCCAGCCTGTGCAGGGTTTCTGCCCTGCAGGGGTGAGCCCGGCTGCCCTCCGTACCTGGTGGAGCAGGAGTGGTCCCGCAGCAGCTCCAGCAGCTTCCCGGGGTTGCTGCTGGCCCCGCCCGTCAGCAGGAAGAGCAGCCGGGGGTGGCCCCTGTGGATGGGCTGGCGGATCACCCACTTCAGGGGGGACAAGAGGTTGGTGCTGCCCATGTCAGCCCGGATCCTCCTGATGCTCTGGCAGGCGATGGCCAGGCTCTCCTGCCCAAAGGAGCAGTGGAATGTCAGCGCCAGCACCCTCAAAGCACCAAGCAGCACCACAGGCGAGGCTGAGGGTGTTGAGGTTGTTCATCCTGGAGAAGGGAAGGCTCTGGGGAGAACTTAAAGCTCCTTCCAGTGCCTTAAGGGGCTCCAAGAGAGCTGGAGAAGGACTTTGGAAAAGGGCCTGGAGTGACCGGACAAGGGGGAATGGCTTTAAGCTGAAAAAGGTCAGGTTTAGATTTGGTATTAGAAGGAAATTATTTACTATAAGGGTGGGGAGGCCCTGGCACAGGTTGCCCAGAGAAGCTGTGGCTGTCCCATCCCTGGAAGTGTCCAAGGCCAGGTTGGATGGGGCTTGGAGCACCCTGGGATAGTGGAAGGTGTCCCTGCCCCTGGCATGCAAGATCCCTCCCCACACAAACCAGTCTGTGATTCTGTGGGCTCACCCACCTCACAATAGGCCTGGCTGGCAGGAAAGAGGGTCTTGAAGGTGGATCCAAAGCCAATGATGTTGAAGAGACACGTTGGCATCAGGCTCTTGAGAATGACCAACAGGGCATCCTGAGGGTGGAAAGCAAACAGACATCAGCACGCTTGGACTCTCCCAGGCTGCCCCAATGTCACTAAAAAGCTCTGCCCAGAGCCATCCCACCTTATTCCCACCTCCATCTGACAACAAACCAACTGCTTCTTCCCCATGCCTCCGTGTGACCCCGCTCTTTTCAAAGTCCCTTGATGATATTTGGGACCCCAAGCAGTGAGGAAAATGGGGAGTCTTTGGGGGAAAAAAAAAAAAGACAACAAAGAGCCGAACAAATTTTTCTGTTTGTTTTTAAGGGATTCAATTTGTGCTGGCAACACAGTGCTGCAGCACAGAGCTGGTGGGTGAGAAGCAGAGTGTGAAATTGAGAAGTGCGACACGCAATGCATCTCAATGCCTAAACTTGCAGAAAATAAACAAACAGCTTAAAGTTACACAAAAGGAAAAGCCTCCCCCATCCCCAATTCTCTTGTATTCATAGCTGGCTTCAATTAAAATAACTGGGAGAAGACAGTTTTAAGCTATTTTCTTTACCAGAGGTGGTTATCTAACGTGCCTATTCCTGGGTTTTACATAAGGCAAGAGCAACTTGAATTGTCACAGTGATGTCGTGGACAAGTCCAGGACAGAGCTTGTGATCACAGGGCAAGAGCTGCCCAAGGAGCTCTTGAGCTTGTAGGAGCAATTATGTGGCAGGAGAGGAGGCCCATTTAAAGCAAAGTGTTTATTTAAAGCAAAATGTAAAGCAAAGTGTTCGGGAGCAGCTCAGTTCTATTTAAATGCTGATCAAGGCAGACTCCTGCCAGTCTGCCGAGGGCAGCAGAAACCCTCGAGCCAGCCCCTGGAGCAGCTGCCAAGGTCAAACGAGCAAGAACAACCTCCTTGAGTTGTCCTACCAGTGGCAAAGACCGAGTGACCACAGAGGGACACAGCGAACCCCCTGCCCGGGGCCAGCAGGGATGTGGTGCCAGGTCAATCCAGCTCCCAAAGCCTGCAAGACTCAGCAACAAGGCAGAGCTGGAGCACTGAAAATCAGTGGAATAATGTACAAGAACAGGGCTGCCCTTTAACAGGCTCTGGAGTACTTGAATCCAAGCTGTTATCTCAAACCTACGAGGATATATTTATACCACTGCTCCCAGATGGCTCCTGGGATGCTGGCTCTTCCAGATCTCAATGCTGACATCCCATCTTGGAACTCATTACAAGGGAAAAAATACAAATTTCCAAATATTTCTCTTAAAGCACTTCCCAAAATGGGCAACTGATGCCTGCTTGCTGTTTCAGCAAGCACAAAGATTTATTGCTTCTTATGGTAAATATTGATCTTGATCCTGTTGCACTCAATAGCTATATAGCAACTCAATAAGGAGGGATGCTTGCTTCCAGAAAAGTCAATTCCCAGTTATTAGTGTAGTTTTGCCAACGAGCACCATCACAGCCTGGCTCTTCTCCCTGGCTGCATCAGGGTGGGAAAGGAACTGGCTGAAGGAAATTCAAATCCCTGAATTTTCCACTCCAGCTGCTTTGGACGGGTGCCCTCCTGTTCCACACAGGCCCTTCCATCCCATCCCTGAGTGCATCCTGAGGCTGCACAGCTCCAAGTCCCGTCATGCCATGCATCCAGCCAGCTGAGGATGATGCAGAGGGTTCCACCAAGCAAACCCCACCCAAACCCTCTCAGAACAGCCCCTGCTGCGAGGTCCCTGGTGTCTGCGGGTGACAAACAAGGACAGGACACTGAAAACAGGGACAGTGGGTTTCTCCCTTGAGGTATCTCCTCCAAAATCTCCTCTATCTCCCTCAAAATATTTTTTCCAGAAGGGGAACAGCCTTTTTCCTGTTTCTCCAGCCCTCCTACGATGGGGTTTCCATTTTGGGACCTCTCGGAGAAGGGCTCTCATCCTGCAGGTCCCCATCCCCAGGGACAATCCTGCCTCCACAGAGGCTGCAGAGACTGTGGTGCCCAAACCCAGCCATGCTGTGACTTGGAAAGCAAAAATCAACCCTGGGACAAGATTCCCAGGCTCCTAAAGGTGCTGGGGGAAGGGGGTAGAACCCCAGAGACATCTGGTTCCCCTTGGGAGCAGCCTCCCTGTCCCAGGGGATGTGCTGCAGCCGTCCCCAGGCTCCCCAGCATCCCAATCCTCGTTGCTGAAGGTGTCTGTCCTTTGGCAGTTCCCATGGAAACTGGAGACGGGTGGGAAAAGAGATGAGCTAGGAGATGGACAAGCCCAGGAATGGGTCCGTGGGAACCTCATGAGGTTCAGCAGACCAAGTGCAGGGTCCTGCAGCGGGGCTGGCGCTGGGTGAGAGCCACATCTGACAGGGGAACCTCAGACCCACAAAATACCCTGACAATGCTATTTTTTATCCAGAGGCCTCGACACAACTCCCATAACCATCCACCGGGCTGCTGGTGTTCATGTGTGTTTGGAAAAGGGATGTCTCATGTTTAAATCTTTGCTGTGGGTGCACAGAGGTGCCCATCAGCAAAACCTCTCCTGATGCGTGGTCAGCACATTGCTCCCCTTGGAGCTCCCTAGGCAGCCATCACCCAAAGCCCTCCTGGAGACAGGGAAAACTGGAAAAGGGAGGCACAAAACATGCCAGCAAGAGAGGGGAAGAAAATAATTTTGCACTTTATGTGCTGATAGGAAGAAGGGGAAGAGAACAGGGGAGAGTCACCTTTGTTGCAGGTACCGAAAAAGCGCCATGGTTGAGATGAGTAAAATACAGCACATAATTACCCCCCATCCCCTGAAAATGAACACCTCTGCTCTCAGCACCCCCATGCTCTCTCTCATTCATCCCTGTTGACAGGCAGGTGCTTCCCCTCCTGCAGGTACCTTGGCACGGTTGATGCTCACACCACTCATGCTCCTGCTGCGGTCTACCAGGAAGATAAACTCTCCCTGGGCTTCCCGGAGGCCTGGCTGCACAGTCCTCAAGTCAGGGCAGAAGTTGAGCATGATGACAGGGTGGTGGGGGATGTCCTTGTTCAGCCGCTTCCTGATGATTTCCGTCTGAAAGGAAGCAGGAGAGAGCTCAAAAGGTTCATTTTTCCACCCCATTTCAATTCGAGGGGAATCTGAGCAGGGGTAAAAATGTGAGTGCATGGCCTTTCATGGGCCAGAATCTGTTCTGGCCTCAGAGGTGACAACACCAAGGTGGGCCAACGTCCAGGTGTTCTGTTCTGTCCATACCCACAGTATTCACCATCCCTGGAAGCGTTCAAGGCCAGGTTGGACGGGGCTTGGAGCAGCCTGGGATAGTGAAAGGTGTCCCTGCCCATGGCAGGGGGTGGGACAAGATAAGCTTTAAGGTCCTATCCTTCTGGGATTATATGGAGCAACTGCACACTCAGATAAAAGCCCGGAGAAAAATCAAAAGACCTGGCCCTACCCAGCACCTTGCAAAATTGATTCTCCAAACATTTCATTAGATCCTTCCCGAAAACCTGGTTCATTAGCACAGCTTAGCTTCCCACCGAGGCACACCAGAGGTTTTCTCCTTGGTCACTCACTAATGAAGTGTGAGATGCAGCCCTTGATGTGCTGCATTCACCGCTCCAATTCATTCCTGCCACCTCTGGTTTGCTGCCTTTTCTGCCCATTTCTTTTATCACTTTTCTTTATAGGGATTGAAAGGCTTTGGAAAGCTGAACCGGCTGCTCCAGCCGTGGTTCGATAGGAACCTGCATGATCTGTCTCTGCACTGCACACAGCTCCAATGGCTCTCTGCATTTTCTCTCCTTCCATTTCAAGTTATTCATCACAAATGGGACAAAATTAAACTGGTAAAACCCTCCTGTGATGGGTTTATAATGTGCTGGTACGTGTGTATCCAGCAGTAATGGGTTCACGGCCTCAGCTGCTTTGGAGGGAGCTCCAGGACCCCACATCAGCCCGGCTGTGGCCTTTCATCCCCGGGTCTGCGTGTGGAAACAACTCCACAGCAGCAGACCCATCCTCAGGAGCTTTGTTTGCCTTTTTTCTCCTCTTTCTGGCTGCTTTTCTCGTTGGTTTCAACCGGGAGTAAACCAGACCCCAGATAACTGGGGTTGTTTGCTCCGGCCATGAGTCACATTCCTTAATCTATGAGCTGACGACCAACCTTTGTTTTCTATAATTCACAAGCTCCCTGTGGCTCAACACACACACACGAGCTCTGCTTTCAGCTCCTCTGCCTGAGTGCTGCTTCTCTGACCCAGTGAAAAGACTGGTCCCACTCACAGGAACGAGCCAAGCTCCCACTCATCCTCCTGCCTTTCCCTTCATCAGCTGCTGAGAAATCAAAGGGCTTCTTCCATTTCCATTTCCCTCCAGCCGTATTATTTTGTTTAACAACTTTTCCAGTTTATCACGTTCCAGACTAGAGTGTTCCTTGCTGCCTCTGTCCAAAGACTGATTCGTGGCCCTGGACCTACCCACAGAACTCCCTGGAATGCTCTTGGGTATCCATGACATAAATTTCCTGTGGGATCAGGATGAGCCCACATTTTGGGATTTCTCACTGGCTCTGGAGGGAATTTTACAGGCAAATCTTCAGTAAACAGCTTCTGAGGTGCTGCTACAGGTCAGCCAGAAAAGAAAATATCTCCTCACCTCCCTTCCGTTCCCCTTCACCCATTATCCAATTACAGTAAACTAATCAGATTTTGTCGAGGAAAGTTGGTTCCAGCGTGCATCCATCCCCACCAACCTGCACCTGACAGCATCCAACCCTTTTGCATAACAAACTGAGGGAGGAGGATTAATTATCATTTACTGCTGAAATTTCTGGGCTAATTTAATTTAAGCTGAGAAGTGGCCAGTGTCCTGCTCTGAGCAGCAGCAATTCCAGCCCATCATCTACCCCAGATATTCCAGGCATTTTCTCTGCTCCCTGCAGTTGTTCCCCAGCCCTCCTGGGGCACAGGTGGCTTTCCTGCAGGGAAATGTCTCCAGAATGATCCCCCCTCAGATAATTTGACATGCTAAAGACGCAGAAATAATTAGGGAGCCATCCGAGGCGTAGCGTGGGAGTTTCATCTCATTCCACCTGCCACACACTGAACACAATTAGAGGAGACGCCTGCGGAGTCCCAGCCCTGCCAGAGGGAGCCGAGGGCAAAGGGAAGGAAGGAGAGGAGGATTGACAAGTCTCTGGTGAAAGGAGAAATCTTAGCAGCACGAGGAGGCACCCCTGCAGCAGGTCTGGGATGTCTGCCAAGAGGGACCCAGGATCAGACACGTGGAGAGGGAGTTTGGGGGGAATGAGCGTCCCTGGGCACACAGGAGAGCCCTGGCTGTGTGAAACAGGAGCTGACACCGTCAGCCCTGGCTGTGGCCACACAAACACAACCTGTCCCTTGGGGGAAGACGCCCACCCTGGAAATCTGGAGGGCTCTGAGCTGTCCGCTCCTCTCTGCTGATCCCAGACACGCCAAAGTGCTGGGCTGTCACTCATTCCCTCAGAACCGCTGGGAGACGAGGCACAAATCCCAGAGCAGATATTTTTCTCTTTGCTGCTCAGCAGAACAAAGAGAAGTCTCTCCTACCTTGTCTTCAGTTCAGCTCATTATTCCAAGGAAAATCACTTCTTTCTCTCTGACAGCTACCCAGAAACAGTAAACATTTACTGAGCAATTAAAAGAATATTTTATTCTATGTCATTGCAATAATTATAATACCCTTAATGCTATCACAATGCACCTCTCTAATTATGCTATGCTAGACTAGCACTAATTATACACACAATAACCATCTCAGAGCTCCTTCCACTCTCAGTTTACCAGCAGCACTGCTGAATTTTCCCCTCTTCCTCCACACAAGCCCCTCTCCGAGGGAGGATGTTGAAGGTCTCATTGGGACAGTGATGCTGGAAACAAGGAATCAACTTCTAGCTCAGCTCCAGTTCACGGAAAGCCTCAGCTAACACCTGCAGCTTGTGTTTCTCACCTTTTTCTTGGCACTGGGGTCTTTCTTAGTGCCTTTAATGAAATCATTCTTCCCCTTCAGGTGCCGTTCATACTCTGCAGGGGTCATGTCACCCTCTTCCATTAAGATGTGGGGCATGTGGGGCTCTGGAAATGCAGAGAATTGTGTGAAGAACAGCCATGGTTACACCTCAGGTCTGGCAGAGATGCAGGCCCCCTTGGTTGGGAAAACAGCAGTATCTGTGAGCTTGGGGAGCTCAGAAAACCCTGCGAGGGGCCAAGATTACCTCCCAGGAAGCCTAACCTTGACAATATTTGCAAAAGCAGGGCTAATCCAGCTGTCTCCAGAGCTACAGATGAGGATCCCAGGAAGGGGCAAGACCAGCAGAGGGGAAGCAGAGCCCACCTACCACTTGGATGGATCAGGATCTCCACGGGTCTGTCGAAGGTGTGTTTGTTGGCCAGAGTGATCACGATGCTCTTGGCGGAGCGAGCCGAGGGGTCGGCGTCTGCTCGGATCTCGTGCGTGGGGCTCTCAACTCCTGCCCGGGGAAACCGAGGTGCCAGCAGGGATTGAGGGTGGGGGAGACCAGGGAGAAGAGATGACAAGGTGGCAGAGGACAGGAGCCCACGTTAGCATCAGCCCTGTACTGGTAAATCCACCCCAGCACAGTTAAGTTGCCAACAGAGATTTGCATTGAGGAGGAGGAGTGTGGACATTGCCTCGGGGAGGTGACAAATCAGCCCGGTGCAGCAGGACAGCCCAGTGCTCCTACCTGCCAGCAAACACGGCCCCCGGATCTCCAGGTGGAAGCTGAACTCGTACTCAAAGGGGTTGGTGGCCTCATTGTCCAGCAGCTGAGCCAGGCAGAAGCTGCTCCCTCGCTCCGGGCTCCCCGATCCACAGAGGTGCTTGTCCCTGCCAGTGAGATAAATCCCAACAAAGCCTGTGAACACGTTCTATCCCCCCAAGAACTGCAGGGCTGCCGGGGGTAAAGCCTGCAGCCACTCTCCGGGCTCCTGCAGCTCCTGCTCAGCCAGCCCTGCATTCCCCAGGGCCGATCCCAGACAGAGCCCACCCCGTGGTTCTCCGTACGTTCGGAGCTGGTGGCTGGAAAGGCTGCTGGAATTCTCCAGGCTGGGCTGGGGGACCTTGGGGACACACACAGCTGGCAGGAGGACCCTCACCGCCCCGCTGGGCAGTGTCTGCAGCTCAGAGGAGGTGCTGATGAAGATGGAGACACTTTCCAGGGGAGGAATAATGCCCAAGTTGGCCACAAAAACAATCCTCTCCAGGTCCTCATCCATCATGATCCTTCCTGCACAGAGAGAGGACCACGCCAGGTGTTGCAACCATGGAAAATGTTCCTTTCCAGGCCTCCCACAACCCCCAGCCCTGGATCGAACACCCAAAGCTGCCCCCACTGCACACATCACCTTTCTCTGAACAGCCCCAGCTCCTTTGGCTGCCCAGAAGCAGCAGTGCTTTCCAAGATGGATAAGACTGACACTTTTGGCAGGGACATGAGCACCACAACCCCTCAGCCTCCCAAAAAGAGCCCCCTTGGTGCCACAGCACACACCAGCCAGCCACCCCCCGCCACCTCCCCACTCCCCTTCCCCTCCTTCTCTCCCCACGTTCCCTAAAACACCCTCAACCCCCTCACCGCTTCCATCACCAGCTCTTCCAGCGGGGAGGCTGCAGCTGTCACAGTAGGTGTCATCGATCTTGGCTTTGTCTTTGATCTGCACCGTCACCGTGCGCCGGCACACGGCCGCCTCGAAGCCCACGACCGTCGTGCCCTCGTCCAAGGGGTACACAAAGAGACCTGCCAGCCAGGAGGGGTGTTAGCAACACCCACCACTTCCCTGAACCCACCAGCCAGGTCCCTCTTGG
The DNA here is from genome assembly GCA_013397915.1 of Daphoenositta chrysoptera. Classification (NCBI taxonomy): domain Eukaryota; kingdom Metazoa; phylum Chordata; class Aves; order Passeriformes; genus Daphoenositta; species Daphoenositta chrysoptera. Next base: position 346,228 of record VZRO01008435.1, on the reverse strand, counting down.
CACTTCCCAAGTGGGAAAAAAATCCCACTTGTGGGATTTTTCACACCTAAAAAGTTGGAGACTTGGACACAATACGCTTGGTTGTGCTTCCCACCAGCATCTAAAGGTTGAAGGCATGCACAGAAACCCAGCACTGCCATATCCTGGCTCTAAAGTTCCCATTCCAAGCTTCACTCCTTAAAACTTGCCTTCCAAAGCCTGGGGGTCTGGGTTGTGGTAGGTGAGCAGGGCTGTCATCCCAAAGGCATAGCCGCTGACGCAGGATGTCACCTCGGACGCGATGAGGGGCAGCCGGGAGAGGGTCACCCGGTTAATCAGCCCTGGCATCTTCCCGGGGGTCTCTGGGTGATGGTGGGGAGCTGCAGAGAGAAAAGTGAGAAGGGATGTGCAACCCCGAGTGCCCAAAATGTCTGCATGGCTCTGCCACCTCATTCTGAAGTCCTGAGGACAGAAAGGTGAGTGACCTGGGACAGGACGAGACCTGGGCTTGGTGACTGCAGTGATGGGGATGGGGATGGAGCAAGACCCCGGTGGGGAGACACAAGGAAAGCCCTTCCCCCAAATCCCCATTGGCACAAGGGAGGAGGTTCAGATCAAACCTCCCTGGCCGGGCACAGACAGCCCCAGAGGTCCACACTCCCCAGCTCTCCCACTGCTGGAGTCTGGGCAGAACAGGTTAACATCTTTTTCTGTTCTTCTTTCTCCTCATTATCCTCCAAACCAACAAGTTTCTCCAGGATAAGACTATGATCATGAGAGTTTTCCTTTATCCGGGGGAAGGAAGAGCAGGCAGGCAGAGCCAGGCATCCTCCTGCCCTCCCATGCCCTTGCCCATCCTCATCCTCGCTGATTTTGGGGAGGTGCCGCTGCTCTGCTGTCCTGCATCTCCAGATCCTTCCTGCATGGGCTGACTCATCCCTCCCTGAGCTCAGCCGACACATTCAGATGCAAAGTGACTCCTTCTGCCAATTACATTCCAACTCTTTTCCCTAAGCAGGTTTTCCTCCGTTCCAGCTCCTCTCCCCCAAGCCTCAGGGTTTTAAAGGAGACCTTTCAGGTGGATTTTAGGGCCACATCCTGCTCCCCCGGGGGAACCGGGAGAAGTTGCTAAGCAGCAGTTCTCCCTGGCTGGCTCTGCAATGCTTTATGCAGTGATTTACGAGGCCCAGGAGGAGCCAGCAGCACTGAAATACATCAGTTTCTCATTCCCTACCAGTCCTACGTTATTAAAACCCACCTTTATATGCAAATGCCACGGAAGACATCAAGGCCACGAGCTCCATGAGTGCTCGGGCAGGAAAACGCCGTTAAGAAAGGAGAAAGGGAGAGCCAGGGAGAGCAAGAAGGACTCTCCGGGATGGGGGAGAGCAGACAGGGAAACCGAGCAAAGGAAACAGCAGCGAAGATGATGATGGAGGGCAGTAATCCCAAGGCACGCCCCGGAATCCCGGCCAAAAACCTCAGCCATTCCCGACTGAATCCACCTCTCCTTCCACCAGAAATGCTGCTCACGCCAGGAGCTGCCCAGGGAGGCCGGGGATGCCTCCATGGGGATGCAGCCCCGCACAGTCAGGAGGTGAACGGGTCCTGCCTGAGCCGGGGGAGGCCATCCCACGCCGGGACGCTCCCCCTGTGCCGACAGGGCTGGGGAAGTCAGGAGCTGACAGAGTTCACCCGCACAGGGAGAGATAATGAAGGTCCCCTCACCGCGAGATGTGGCTGAGGCCATCAAGGTATCGGGAAGTGATTAAACGCCAGGAGGGGGAGGAAGGAGGGGGAATTATTTTACCTTAGGGAAGAAATAATAATGGGAAGGAGTTCTCTACCAGCCTGGCACAACAGGAATTCATTACGGGACTGCCAGAGGGATGAATTTGGGCTCCAGGAGCGTGACTTCAGCTTGGAAGTGGGGACTTGGGGCAGAGCCATGGGTGAGATCCAAGCCCCTCACATCTCCTGCACCCATGGGAGACTGGGGACATAGCTCTCCTGGGAACACCCTGCCAGCAGGGATTTCTGCACCACCCGGGCCAGGACAAGCACTAAGGGACCCTTGGTGGGACACAGAGCCCTGTGCCGTGTCCTGTTTGAGCCAGCCAGGAAAGTTGCACCTCTCCTGCAGCTCCGAGGTGGCTCAGAGGAGCCTGGTACCAGCCCTTACTGCTGTGCCAACCAAAAAATCGATCCCACAAGGATAGGGAGGGCTCAGAGGGCTCTTCCCGGCAAAAACCCTTTGATAGGGGATGCTGCCAGCAGAGCCATGGGGCTGCTCCACACAGCTCGTGTCACCAACGCCATCAAGTGACTGCAGCGTGGAAAGGGAGAGCAGCAGAGAGGCTGGAGTGAGCGAGAGCAGTGGGAAGGCTGGAACCTGTCTCCTGTGACCCCCAGGAGCTCAGCACCGGCCCCTTGCCTGCTCCCCATCCTGCCTTTACTGCTCTGGGACTGTGCTCAGTCTCCGTTCAGGGCACAGGGCTGGACTCTGAGGATGGGACCTGGCAGGACCCTGCATGCCAGAAAAATTACCACAACAGCTTGGTGCTGCACAGGGTATCCCTACACCCACCCAGGCCTCAGCGTGTCCCCTCACTGCCACCGAACCTGTCCTGCCTCCCACACTCAGCAGGTGTGGGGCCATCCCATGGACCTGCCTCCCGACCTCACATCGCATCTGGCATCCCAGGGAAAAGGGAAACCACTGGTTACTACCTCCAAATACACCTGTAATCCCATCAGCTAGGGAGCAGCTCAGGGCCGGGGACAGACACTGTCCCTTGGCCAGCTGCACTCTGGACCAGGCTGCCACTGGATCGATCTTTATTTTCCCCCTTCCTTTGTACGTGCTTTTTCCATGACAATCCACTGCTCTTCCTGGCCACGGAGGGGAGGGAGACACGGAAACGTGATCACCCCACTCCAGGCAATACCCTCGGCCAATTCCTGCGCCCGACTGACGGGGAAGGCGCTGATGCTGCTGCGACGTCTGCGGACGGTCCCGGTGACGCGCGGGGAGCGCGGGGCTGCAGCCGGAGCAGGGGCTCCAGCCCCTCCGCAGGGCTGCAGGCGCACTCCGGAGAGCCTGGGGCTGGATTTTAGGGGGTGGGAAAAGGTGTTGATGTGCCTGGAAAAGGGGGGTGGTGCCTGGAGAGCTGCTCGGAGCTTCCTGGGTGTCCGTCTGTGTCTCTAATGTCACTGATGTGCCCTCAAAAAATCTGTCTGAGCACGTGGAGTAAAGACAGGGTAATGCTCCTCTGAGGTGTATTTTCGTGCGTTGAATAGGAGAACAGAGCAAAACTGTGAGAACACGGCCTGGCTTCTGGCAGGACCCGACTCCCAGGGGTGGACTGGGGTCCCAGCTGTACCACACCACAGGATCTGGGGCATCCGCAGCCGACAGCAGGACAGGGAGAGCCAAACCAGGGGCTAGGATGAAACCCGGCCCAGCCCCACGCGGCCCTGCAGGGCAGATATCAGGGGCAGCCCAGCTGGGACAGGAAGGCAGCCGTGTGAAGCCCAGCCCTGGTGCCACACCTTGTGTCAGACGCATTTTTGAGCTGCTGAATCGCTGCCCCGCCCTGCTGTAACCCCTGCCCGGCCACAAACGGCTTCCCTTGGAGATCTCGCCTCCAGGTCCGAGCTAGACCTGGGGCACATCGCCGCTGCTCAGAGGACGCCGGGTTTTCCGCAGCTGGGTAAAATATTCCTTCCACGTCGTCTGTCTCAATCAACACTGACATCCAGTGGCTCGCCGGGATGACGACAGCCGGAGCGCCCTGTGGAGATGTCCAGGTGGACAGACCTGGCCGAGGATGCCTGCTGCTCCACAGCCTTCCATCCGCATTCCTGGGCAATCACCACGGGGAAGCAAACTCCCCCCCGTTTGCAAATCCAAGACAGGAGAAGCCTTGCGCTTCCCAGACTTTCAGGGCTCTCAAGAAGAGTCACACTCGGGAATTCTCCCTTTTCAGGGGCAGCAGGGCTCAGGGAGCAGATGTGGGCACGCTGCTGAGGGAGCCCTGACTTCACCTTCCTGACCCACTAAGACATGCAGGACCCCTCCAGCTGCTTTCTCCCAAAGCATGAGGCTCAAACCTGGCCAGGAAAACTGGGATCAACCCCCAAAATATCTCTAGAAAGCCAGAGGAGGAAATGGGGTTTGAAAGAGCACACATAGCACTGTCCTGTCTGGAAGAGCCATGGATCCACCACGGCAGACCTGTGGGATTCTCTCAGGAAAAGCTACAGGAACTGTTCTCCCATCTCCAGCCTCCCCTTGCCTCAAACTGCAAGCAGAGTTTCCCACTTGATGGAACAGCAGGGAAACGGCCTCTGCAGGCCCCCCGAAGGGTGACAACATGGTCCCCCCACTGCCACAGCAGTGACAGGGACTGCTGGCCCCAAGGGCACCCTGAGGCCTCAGCTATGGAGATTGGGGAAAGGTTGGGAAGCAGCTGCTCCTGCCAGGGCCCAGGGGAAGCAACCGGGTCCCCCTCCCCGAGGTGACACAGTGCCAGGCTGGGACACGACTGACAGCCCGGGAAGAGACAGATTTTGGGCACTGTCAGCCATACCCCTGGCAGGTCTTGGACCACCAGCCTGGCCCCGGAGTTGGGTCTCAAGGACCTGGATTCATGTCCCAAGCTCCTTCCTAGAGCTGTTAATCACTCATTTCTGACACAGGGGTTAGTTAACCCCCACCTCGCCGGGCTCACAGCCGGGGGGAAGATCCCTGGGCTGAGCCAGAGAGGGGGTGTTGGCCCAGACACCCCTAAACCTGCCAGGCAGCCTGCTTCCTGCTTGGGGTGCACCCGGATCCAGGGAGACACACAGGGCCCCCAGGAGCAGCACAGCCCTTCTCCATCCCCCCCTGTCCTGCCCTGCCCCGGCCAGCGTGGTGGATTCCAGCCAGGTCTCAGTGTCTTCTCCCTTTCCGGGGGGATCAGCCCCCCTCACCCTGCCAAGGTCACTCCTCCTTCCCCCAACACTGTGTCCACACACGGGTTATCCCTCCCAGGTGCCCAGGACAGCAACAGACAGTCACCCCCAGCATCATCCCCCCATCCATCCCTGTCCTCTGCCTGCAGAGACAGACACAGTCACTACTAATGTCTGTACAATTTTTGGGGAGGGATGGGCTGTTCCGGGACTCACCATCCAGCTGGGAAAAGGCAAGGCTGGGAAGCAGCAGCTTGCAAAGTGTGGGCTTGTGCCTACAGAAATATTATGACAGGGATCTCTTCAGTGAGCGGCTTTGTGCTGGGATTGTGCACAGCCTTGGGAAGTGACACACACACACCCCCTCACACCCACCCCTGCGGAGCTAAAAAGGTGCAGGAGCAACTGGAGAGTAGCCACTGCTTTTCTTACCTTTCCTGGGAGAGAGGAGGAGGAGAAGGAAGAAGGGGACGGGGGGGTTGGAGCAACTTCACCCACTCTTCCAGCCCTTCTGCGGCTGGGCTGGGGGGGCAGGAGGAATCCCGAAGGCGACAGGCACAGCTGCGGAGCGCTTTTGTCTCTGGAAGACAGGGAGAGAGGGAGATGAGGAGAGAGGGAAAGGGAGGGAGAGACGGAGAGGAGCAAGCGCCAGGGCTTGGGGTGGGGGAGCGCTGCACCACCAGCCACCTCAGCAACCGGTGGCATCACCCCCCCGGACCCTCCCCACCGGGCAGCGGGGCTGGGGGACACCGGGGAGTCTGGGGGTCCCGGGGGGGCGAGGAAGGGTCTTACCGAGCCGGCTGCAGCAACATGTGCCCCGGCGGGGAGGCTCTGCCCGGAGCCGGGAGGGTGTCTGGCTCCCCTGGGAGGGGGGGCTTCTGGATCCCCAGGGTGGGTCTCTCGCCCCCCACCGCTGTCTCAAAGTGTCCGGAGCTGTCTGGGTGACCACCACCATCACCATCATCACCCAGTGGAGCCATTTGTTTTGCCAGGGAGGTAACCATGACAATCCCCCCGAACACTCTGGCGGTTCCCCCTCCCCTCGCTCCCCTCCTGCGCCCGGGGGCTGCAGGGGAGGGAAAGGACGAGAGGCGAAGCCCACTCGGGAGGAGGAGATGCCCCCGAGCTGGGCAGGCTGGTGGAAAAAGGAGGCAGTGAACTCCCCTTACCCATCCCCGCGATTTGTCTCCCCGGGATTTTCCGCAGCAGCTGCTGGGAGGGGAAGAACCCACCGCATTCACCTCTGTCATCCCCTTCCTCTTTTAAAGGAAGGAAAGCACCCCAAAGCCCCCCAAAATCAGGATGCATCACCCCTCGCTGGCCTCCTCTGCAGCCCTAGGCTGGATCTCCCTTCCACCCTTGCTGTTGCCCCCGTTCCCATCTCAGCTCATCCACCCTCTCCTCCCCAGGAACACCCAAAGCCCCTCAAGCACAGCCCCCGTCCATGGGGGTCTAGGAGGACCCTCCCCACGGGAGCAATGCTGTCACTGAGGGACGTCCTTGGCGGGATACAGTCCCTGCCCTGAGCAACTTAAACCCAGGAAAACAACTTGTAGGAAGGGGAAACTGAGGCAGCTGGAGAGGCACGGAGCCTGGGTCAGAGCACAGAGGGTAAAGCTCCTCCTTCTCCCCCTGCTCTCCAAGGACACATCCACGCCGTAGGATCTGGATTACCAGACATGTGGCATCCCCAATAACCCGTCTTGCTCCCCAAGAACAACGTGCTTTAGAGGAGATGGCAAGAAACTCCACAAAAAAAAAAAAAATGCCAGTTCAATAATTTTTTCCTAAGCCCAACTCCCAGGGCTGACTTCAGCCCCGAACCTCCAGAATTTATGGTTCTTGCCAGACAAATAAGTCAGCCACAGAGAAACCCATGTCCCGTGTTCCCTGAGCCTGTAAATGTTTGTTTACCACGGCTTGTGGCTTCCAGGAAGAAAATAACATATGTCAGGAGAAATCCTGGGATTCAAACAACAAATGTGGTAGCAGCGGGGTATTTGTTTGGAAGATAAAGCAGCATCTGAGACGGTGGATGAGGCACGTGTGAGACCTCAGGAGGACACACACTGAGTTGTTTTGGGGGCAATTAATATTTGGTGCTGATGGTGAAGCTGCATCACCACGGGCATCAACAAGGTGTTCAAAAGGGCTGCCCAAAACAGCTCACGGGGGGCTCCAGCTGGTGTTTGTTCCTCCTCATCTCCTCTGGGTTGGCTTTGGCCATGACACCCCACCATTGATGAGGGCCAGCCCCTCCCAGGCAGCAGCAGTGGGGAATTGGATGGGTATAAATGAGGGAAAACTGGACAGGGGACAAGCTAAAAATAGCATTTGAGGTCACCTAAGTGCCATCTCTAAGCTTGTGGCTTTACCCACCTGGGGCCAGGCAACAGCAACATCTCTAACCACCACAGAGGAGTATTTCCAGTCCTGGATCATGCCTGGGTGGATTCTGGGACTGCCCAAGCACAGGACAGGCTTTCCAGGCTCATCATCCAGCTCACTCGAGTGTGCAAGTGTGGTGCTCTTGTGCTGGGAGATTCAGACAGGGTCAAAACTGAAATAAGGAAAAGGAAAAAAACCAATACTGAACCAAATCTCCTGCTGGATGGACAGCCACGAGCACTTCCCATGATCTCCATGTGTGCTCTGTATGTCAATGCCGTTTTCCTCAGCCTGGAATGCTCTGAAGAAACAAATAATCACCCTTTTGGGAGATGGTGATGATAAAACGTGATGACACAGGGCTGGGCAGGGACTGCCTCCTCCTCTTCCTCCTCCTTCTTCTCCTTTTCTTCTTCTTCCTCTTCTTCCTCCTCACAGCAGGTTTGTGTGTGGGCAAGGAAGGCTCTGGCCTGTTTGATGTGTAAGGACTGCAGATAATTCCAATGAAATTCCACCATCCAACCTCCACCATTGTAAGATCTCATTCCAGCACAGCCAAAGTCTGCTGGCGAGGGGAATTAAGCATTTATTTAAATTAATCTGAATATTTATCTCATGTTTAAATATGAATAAATATGTAATTATATGACAGCAGAGTCTCCAGCAAAATCGAGGACCCTGCACGGAACCCACAGGAAACCCACACCTCCAGGAGTCCATCCCTGCTCCAGAGATTGAGGAGAAAAGTCCTTCCTCATGGACAGAACAGAGAAACACCCACCACAGCCACACCTCACTGACAGGCTTCACAGCCCTGAAAGTCCCACGGAATTATTGCAGCCAAGGTCTAGGAGCAGAAAGGAGGAAATAGAAGGATCTGCCCCCAGCCAATGTTGCCTGACCACAGTTGTCTTCTCAATGCCTGTTTTCCCCTCTAAAACGGGACTAATACAAATTAAATATGTTTATGGGAGGTGTGTCTGCAAGAAAACATTAAACTAGGAATCACGAGCCTGTCAGCTTCTGGGGCTTCCCACATTCATCTTTATTTTTACCCTAATTAACTAATTAATGTCTCAGACTTGCCTTTGGCTGCCTGCTCTCTTCCCATTGAAAATCTCCTCGTGTTCAGCTCTTGTGTTCAGCATCCTCCTGTTGCCATGGAAAAAAAAGCCATGATGTCACCTCCACAAATAAAGCTGCCAGACCCCAAAGTTCAGGTGTGGGGCTGGGGAGGGATCCCGATGGATTGAGGGACACAGGGCTACCACCTCCAAGCAGGAAACTGAATTAGATGGAAAAGCATCAGATGATAAGATTTGATACTGATGGGGTTTAGTTTTAAGGAACAAACCAAGCACAGTTGGTGTGAGGAGCAATAGTGAAGGGTCCAGCCCTACCTGGGATAAGATTTCTCAGCACAGAAAGAAATAACATCTCAGATGGAAGTTTTAGGCTGTGGGAACAAATGAAGTGTCTCTGTTAAAGGGGAGGGGGAATACTGAGACAGGGAGATAATCCTTGGTTTGGGAACTTGTGGCTGATGCCTGCAGGCTTGGCCATTTTACTGGTTTTGCAGCATGGAATAAAAACACAAATTCAGATCCTCCTCGAAAGCTGCTCTTTCAATCAAGGCTCAAGGAAGGGAACAGCAGCCCAGCGAGGAAATCCCACAGGCTCTTCCCACACTTCTTTCATTTCTACTTTCCCTTTCACTCCTCTTTATTCCAGGACCTTGAAAGAACAGGTTTGATACCGGGCCTAAGCCGGCCCCTGCCCGACAGCAGGAGACAGGACGGAAATGACTCTTCAGCTCCTGCCACTTCTACTCCTCCGTGACTCATCCTACAACCTTGTTTTCACCTCCATCCCTGTTCCAGACACGGAGCTGCAGTTCCCTCACAAATGTCACTGTGTCTGCATGATTTTCCCCCCAGCCCTGCTCCCAAAGGGACTCCACTCCACGGGAAACAGGAGCTCCAGCCTCACACCAAAGAGTGGGGCAGACCCCACAGCAGAGAGCACGGCAGGGCCTGACCCCGGCCCCAAACCAGCCACGGGCACAGCCCCAAACCAGCCGGGGGCACAGCCCCAAACCAGCCGGGGGCACAGCCCCAAACCAGCCGGGGGCACGGCCCCAAACCAGCCACGGGCACAGCCCCAAACCAGCCACGGGCACAGCCCCAAACCAGCCGGGGGGCACAGCCCCAGCCCCAAATCATACGGGGGGGCCTGACCCCCAGGGAGGGCCATGTCACACAGGGGGCTGAGCCCCACGTCCTGTGAGACACAGGCTGACCCCAGACCCCCACATCATACAGGGCTCCTGATCTGAGCCCCGCAGCATTCAGGGGACCAGGCCCCCGACTGCAGACCCCCTGTGGGGACAGGGGACATGACCAGCCAGCCCCACACCACACTGGGGTCCCAGCTTCACCCACAGTTTCAGATGTAAATTCATGGCTCGATGGGGACATGACCAGCCAGCCCCACACCACACTGGGGTCACAGCTTCAACCACAGCTTCAGATGTAAATTCATGGCTCGGTGGGGTCGTGGTGTCATTTCTTTAAACTCCTTAAAGGGGATGGAGGTTTGGGGATTTATCAAAACGCCTTCAGTGCAAAAGATGTGGGTTTTGCTCAAAGCTTGTTCCTGTCAGTCCTTCCCGTGCATCACACATTGCTCTGTGAGGAGTTAAGTCTTTCTGGGAGGGCTTAAATCAGAGAAATGGTGCAGCTTGAGGGTTGGATAAGTGGGTTTGGGGTGGAAGAGAAGATAACTGTGACAACAGAGCAGACAATTGCCTGGACAGGGACTTT
>VZRO01008435.1:293544-309004 GCA_013397915.1 Daphoenositta chrysoptera | reverse complement strand
GGGAAGGTCTCAGGTGGCTGTGGCTCCCCGCAGGGTCGGGCACCTGGTGCCAGCGCGGTGCCTGCAGGTGCGAGCGGCGGGCGCGGCTGTGCCGGGCTCAGCTCCGCCGCGCCAAGTGCCGGGGACGGGCCGGGCGCTGCTGAAGCAAAAACTCGCTCTGCGAAACCACCTCCGGCCTGAGCCGCGAAGGGACGGCGCCGGCAGCGCCCCCCAGCTCTGCAGAGTCTCCTCCTCGGGGTTTTTTGGCTTCGAGGCGAGGACGAGAAGCCTCCGGTGAAGCGGCGTCCCGGGAGCCGAGGCGGGGAGCGGCGCGGGAGGGATGCTCCAGCACAGCACAGCAAGGGAGGGGTGGCACCTGCCCCTCGCCCCGGGGAGCGGCGGGATGGGAAGCGTCTCCCCTCGGCAGCCTGTCCGCTCCCTGCGCTTCCTGCTTCACAGCAAATTCCCTCCTGCTGCTCCCAAATAAAAGCAGAGAGCACACAAAGCACCGGCTCCCGGCGTGCCGTCACTCAGCTGAGCCCAGCGACCACCCCTCACCTCTCAGACGGGTTTCCTGCTGAAGCACCCAGCCAAAGTGACACCTGAGAGGTGACACAACTCACCCCTGAACTGCCCCAACTTAGCTCTGAGCCTTCAGGCTCTGAAAATGTCCCGTTTTTCTGAGAGATGGAGAAGTGGAGGCTGGTGGAAGGGCTGGGGGCAGGCACGATGGCGTGGGAGGGTGGGATTGGACTTCGTGATCCTTGTGGGGCTCTTCCAGCTCGGGATGTTCTGTGATCCCCTAAATCTCTGCTGTGACAGGGTGGCCGGGAGCTTGCCTCACACCCGGTGCTGAGCAAAACAGAGTTCTCACCAGAAAAGAATGTTTTGGCCCAATTCTGCAACAACCCTGAGCACATTCCTCAGGAAAAGGCCGTTCAGGCAGTGGCTGCTTCCCCCTGTTCAGCTCACCGAGGTTTTGTGCCCTGGCGTGTTGACCCCAGCAGGTCTCAGTGCTCCAAACGCCCTTAAGGGGCTCAGCAATGAAATAAAGCCACAGAAACAGCAACAAAACGCTATTTCTCCAGGGGCTGGAATCCCCCCCCTGGATTGTCCCACAGCTGAAATCAAGGGCACCAGGAAACAGCCCTTAAATCAGCGATCTTCTGCCAGCTGTCACCCAGGAACCAGGCCCTACCACCCTCCTCCTCCTCCTCCAGCCGTGTGGGATCCTGCGGGAGATGAGGAAGGAGCTCTTTGGCCCGCAGCTGATGTTTGCAGGGCATAAATCAAGGATCAAATCCTCACCGAGAGGATATCCCAGACAGATTGCAGGCCTGGATAAACTGAATCACAATCTCCCTTTGTAAATCCTGGGTGAATTTTAACCACCCATGAATTTTCCCGCTTGGACATCCGGCTGTACAAATCCATTCACACAGAGCTCCAGGTGCTGATGCTTTGGCACCCCCTCGGAGCACTGCAATAAACTGGGCTGCAAAAGTTGTGGTTTTCATACCATGAAACAAAATGCACGTCTCCCCAGGAGGCATTTGGCTTGGGGGGGCTTATTTCCCATTTGGAGAAGGGATCCTGCAAAGCTGCCACAGGTGGAGGGGCTGAGGTGGAGAGAATTTCACTGGAGCTCAGCCAGTTCGGTGCACAAGAATATCCCTTATTCCCCTGCAGTAAAACTGGTTGTGGACTTGGAAAATCCTGAATTATGGCAAATCCTGGTTTAGCCAATTAACTCAACACCATCCCAGGGGACTACTTAAATCAGCCCAGAGAGCTGATGAGGCAAAGGGCCAGAGGGGGGAAGAGATTTTGCTGAGCCGAGTTCCCTTTTCTCAGCGTCTCTCTGATTGCCACACCAGTCACATCCTTGTTCCCTGCCTCAGTTTCCCTACCAGCCCCGGGGTGTTTCCTGCCCTGCCTCAGTGCCTGCCCATGCTGGGGTTCCCCAAAAAGCAGCACAGAGCACCTGCAATCTCTGCCAGAAGAAATCTGCTCAATGATTGTTCAGCACCACCAATTTAATTAGAGATTCTCCCCCAGCAATCGACACAAGGAGCCTCTTTTTTCCCCACCTCCCATCATACACCACTCACATTTTCTTCCCTGCCACTCGCCTTATTTTGCTTCTAAATAAAGGTGAACGACACACCTCATGCCACGAGGTTTTTGAGAGCAAAACTCAGTGACCAGCACATAGGGGGAGAGGGATGGATCATCCCCATGTGCAGGGATCATCTGGGCACTGAGAAAGCCCCACTATCAAGAAAAACACCACACATGGCCTCTGCTCAGCTCTATCTCCAGCCACAGCCCATTCTGGAGACCATGGGATCTTCCTCCACTCCCCCAGCTGCATCTCACCCACCCTGGAGTGGAGGATGCTTTGCACTGGCTGCGTTTTCTCCCTGCCCAGCTAAGTCAGGATGGAAACAGCAAGACACAAAACACTGTTTTCTAGCCAAGACATCAAAAAACTGTAATCCAGGAAGAAAGTGGATCATGGAATCACAGACTGCTCAGACAATCTCATCCCACCCCCTGCCATGGGAAGGGACACCTTGCACTGAGTGGTCCCTGTTCTCCCTAAAGTTCTCGCATTTTGCTCGGGGAAGCTCAGGGAATGCTGAGACACCCAGAGCCATGCACAGACTCGATCCCAGGCTGCCCCACACATCCAACACCTCCCTGCCAAGAGCTCCACCACATAAGGCATCCCACAGCTGGGCCCCCCAGCAATGCCAGCAGACCTGCACGGCAGCGGGACCGGATTGGGGAAGATTGTCAATATTTGCCCACTTGGGGCTTTTCAGAGGAGGGGCCCCGCTGAGGGTGCACAGCCATATAAGGTGCAACCAGCAGCACCTCGGGCTCACCAAACCCCAGAGCTGCCGCTGCCAGAATGAAGCTCCTCTCGCTGCTCCTCTTCTGTGAGTATCCCCTGCCAGCTCCCACCCCGGGAGAGCTCCCAGGCCCTGTCCACAGACAGGTGGGGAGGCTGAAATGCTCATTTCTGCTGTGGAAAGGTGGGATGGGAGGTTGTTTTTCTCAGTGCTCCTAACCCTCCTTCTCCAGTCCTAGGACTGGCCCTTGCCAGCTGCAACTTGGCCCAGTTTGGATTGATGATCAAGCAAAAGACGGGGAAATCTCCGCTGGCCTACAACGGATACGGCTGCTACTGCGGCTGGGGGGGATCCAAACAGCCCCTGGATGCCACCGACAGGTAACTGGGTGAAGGCAGAGCAGGTGCCCCCAGCCCTCCTCACCTCCCTGGGTACAGCGGGGAGGATCTTGTTCCTGCTCCTGGGGGTGGAAATAGCAATGAGAAAATCGTTGCTTGTCCCTAAAGCCTCTGTAGAAGCGGTTCAGCAGCAGCAGCCAACAGCAAAGATGCACATCCTTGGTGTTCTGCTGCATTGTCCCAACTGTCCCCTGCCCTGACCTCGGCTCTCGTGCCCCCCAGGTGCTGCCACGCCCACGACTGCTGCTACAAGAAATTGGCGTCCTCCCACTGCAACCCCAAAACGGCCACCTACAAATACACCTTCGGAGGAAACCAAATCACCTGCGGTAAGAGCGGGCGGGGGCAGAGCTCCGAGCGGGGAGGCACAGCCACCCACGCTCCGGGGGAGCTTGGCTTCCAAAATCCCCTTCAGACCCTCCTGGCCTGCAAACCACACGCAGTGAGGTGGGTGGAAATACAGGAAAAGTGCCAGGAATAAGGCAAATAAATATTTGCTGGATTATGGTGAAGTTTAGAGCTGGGAGACTTCCCTGAGGAGGGGCCTTGTCCTTCCTGAGAGGCCACACAGAGAGGGTTTGAGGTGACCCTCCCAGCCTGGACGGGGACCTGGCACAGCTGCCCCGAGTCCCCCAGAGCAAACTCGTTGCTCCATGGACCAAAGCAAAGCACATCCCTGTGATCCAGGCAAATAACCACAGACACATCACAGAGAAAGTGAATTCAGTGTTCCCTCCAGGGCCAGGTAGCTGCACACCCCACAGGTGAGACCCCAAACTCAACACTGGGGCTATGCACACTGTGGGGACGGTCCAAAAAACTCCCCTGACCCTCACAGCCTTCGCCTGCCTCCATCCCCCCCTAATTTTCTTCCAGGAGCTGGGAATTCGTGCCAGAAAAGGACCTGTGAATGCGACAAGAAGGCGGTGGAGTGCTTCCAGAGGGCGGCCGGGACCTACCGCAAATCCTACGACAATTACCCCAAATCCAAGTGCAAGGGCAGAACCCCCTCCTGCTGAACACACCTGCCAGCCCGGGGCTCCAAACCTCACAGAAACCATCGGAATCGGGGGGTTCTGCCTTCCCTGTGGCCAGGCTGGGCACCAAAAATGTGCCCAGCACCTTTCCCCAGAGCCTTGGCACAGGGAAAACCTGCTCCCCGTGGTTAAATAACTCATAAAAATGAGGTAGACCTGCAAATAAAGATATATTTTTAAAAGAAATTTGTGAATTGTGACCAGTGTTGTGTTTTGGGAATCAGTGGTGGAAGGGGGAGGTAACAGCATGGAGCTTGAGGGCTGATTTTTTTGAAGAAAATATTTCTTCCTGCACACAGTTTTTCTTTAAAAATGACCAGAAGTGACATTTTAGCAGCCAACAACGAAGTCTTAAGAGCTCCAGAGAAAAAAAAACGACCACAGAAACAGCAAGTGGCTGCTGGACCCCAACCCCAAAGCAGGCTCCAAGCCCAGCTTCCCTCTGGGAGCTCAGCCTCAACCCAGCCCCATCCCACTCCTAACGACTGTTTAAGCAATTAATATTCACTGAAGGCATGGGGGAGTCCAGTGGAGGGGTCTCAGAGGTTTGGGTGGCTCTTTCTTGCAGACAGATGTGTCCTCAGGCTGCAGCTCCCTGTCCCACACCACAGCTGCAGATGACCCCAAATTAATCCTAATTACCCCTAACAAACCAGGGCTGGCTGTACCACAGCCCTGGGCCTCGATGGAGGCACCTGCAGCTGTAATGCTGCCTCTGGACACGTGTTCTGTCTCAAATAAAGGAGCTTTAAGGGTAATTTCTTTGAGTTCCACCTCAGTGCTGAGGGCTCTGCCTGACTCTGTTAAAGTGTTTCATTACAAGCAACACCCCTTCCTCATGTTCCTACAGTAAATGTGGTAGATTTGTAACTCCACTCATTTCTTCCCATTTTCTACAGCCACTAAAGGATTCTGAGAGCTGAGACAGAGCCAATGCTGCCCTCTAAGGCTGGTGCCTGCAGCCAGGAAGCTCCAAGGAACCACCCACAGCCCAACACCAGCACAAACCATCTTCCTTCCATCCACCACTGCATCATGGATTGTTCTTCATGCCCAATTTCCCTCCCTGTCTGCAGCTCCCAAAGCTCTGCGGCCATGGAGACCGTGGGTGACGGTGGCAAAGCTGAGATAAACCAGAAGGCAGCTCCCAAGCAGGAACAAGGGACAGGGGACACGGAGCAGCACGGGCAGAAAACCCTTCCCATGCACAGACGTGCTTATGGAGGCCAGCCAGAACCTGCCTAAATGCTCAAAACCTCCAGTTCAACTGAACTCCTGACCTGCAGGGCCAGCATTTGGGAAAATAAGCCCAGGGAAGATGCTGGTGGGAGACAGGAGGCAGGGAAAGTGGCTTTCTACACCCTCCTGCTGCGTATTTGCCCCTGAGAGGCTGACAGTGACCCTGCTGCAGCAACAGCCAAAACACCCTCAAATTTGTCAGCCAGCAGCTAATAACAAACAGTCATCCTCCTCAAATCCCACGGGAATATCCAGTGCTTATTGTCTGTCCTCAGCCGTGGATCACGGAGCACTCAGCTCCACCAAGGAGTAAACACACACCATGTATGAATCATGGTGTTGTTCTGCTCTTGTTTCTTGCCTCCCTCCCTCCTCCCAGGAAAATCCACGACCTGTTTACAACGCAAATTCACTCCGTAAATTGAGTTCTGTGAAGAACGTTGCACAAAGATTCCCTAGGAAAAAAAAAATATACATTGAGAAGGTGTAAATTTCAACAGGAAAAACCTGAAACAGACAAAATCAGTTTTAATATCTTTGGCTACAGAATGGCTGTGCAGGCACAAAGCTATCCTGGCAAGATAAAGGGAATTTGACCGGTTTGTCGAAATTTATGAGCCCAGCACATCAAGAGTTTATTTTAATCTCATTACACTTGGAAATTAAAGCATTTTCAGCCCCAGATTTGGTTGCAGGTATCAGAGGCCACAGGTTGCTGGCGAGTCTCTCCCTCTGCTGTTGGTGCTGCTGTTGCAGACCCCCCCTTTCATCCTGGACACGATGGGGTGAGGTTTGAGCTCCCTCTTCAGCCTCCAGGACAACTCCCTTCACAGCTCTCAGGCTCCAGGCAACAACGAATCTCTTATCAGCTCTGGCTCCAGAGGACAAAAACCCAATTCATTAAGATCAAACCTCTTATTCACAGTACACAACTGCAAATTCTTATCTCTTCAAACCTGCAGAACACACCTGCCTTTCAGGCCAAAACGCAGGACAGGGCAGGACACAGGTGACACATTCACCTGCACTCCCTTGCCAAACCTGCTGTCACAACTCATCACCCACTGAAGGAAGTTGCACTTTCTCCCCACTAAGCCGTGACTCACCTCTCTTTCCACTACTGTAAAAATTACTGTCTAGGAGAAACAGGAATTCCTACACCAGCAGCTCTTCCAGGAGAGCTCCTTTCTTTTTATTCTTCAAGTAACAGCAGCAGAGCACACCAAGTACCAGCTCAGTTCTTGGCAGTTCAGTAAAAAAAAAAAAAAAACATTTATATTTCCATGCTGATCTATAAACTTCAAAGCACAGACAGAAATTTTTCAAATGCCCACTGCTTACTTTTAAAAGATCCCTTTCACTCCTGCCCTGGGTGATGAGGTGTCTCCTGTGTGTAAGTGCACATGTGCTTTCTTCAAGCTTAGTGCTTGTTACAAGCCCAAAAACCTGAGTGGAGCTGAAACACTGTGAGCCATAAATCAAAGGCTGTCCTTTCACCTCGATCCAAATTCTCAGCCCTACAGTGGAAAACTTCCCAGGAGTCAAGCTGTACATCCTACTTGGCGACCTCACCAAAATGGCATTTAAGGTGAAAAAAAATCCTACCCTGGAAAAAAGCTTGATTTATGAGGTGAAATAGGCAGGTGTCCCAGGGATCACTGCTGCTTGGAAGCTTGCTCCCAGGACTCTTGGTCCTTTGGCTATACTAATTTCATTTGGACACTAACACCTATCAAGCTCCTGGCTTGGACTAAAGCCCTGGAGTAGCCCAGAAACTCTGGAATAGGGCAAAGAGGACAAGATTCCAAGTAACAACACTCCCCAGAAATCTCATGCCTGTTCCTGTCACATTTTACCAGACTGGGTGAATCAGCTCTGCAGTCTCATGAGCCCACTGGGATTATTGTTTCGGGTGGGTTTTTTTTCCCCTACAGGTCTCAGCTTAAAGGAGCTGATCCCAAACCTCATGGATGCAGCAATGCCAATCTCCCTCCATGTATTAATCACTTCTAAACCAGCCCAGTGCAAAGCCAGCAGTTCTAGTGAGATTAAAACTTGTCACTGCACTCCTGCATGGCAAAGAAAAGAGGAATGTCGTGTTTGAGACAGTGCTGGCTGACACACTTTGCTTTGGAAAGGATTCTGGGACTGTCTTCCCTTACTTTATTTGAACTTAAATAGAAAATGACCCACCAGGGATATTCCTGAGTCAAGATTTGTTAAGCTTTCCCTGACAGCAAGGTGAAATAAAGCTCCTCCAAGAATAACAAAATAAAAAAGAAAAAACAACAAAAAAAAATCCAGGCACATCAAGAGATGTCAAAACAAATCTGACACCGTTGTGTGAAGAAAAGATTCTCACCTTCATCTAACTCCAAGATTATAGACCCCAGTCTCTACTTCCTGTTAAGTTCAAACAACTCTTCTCACCACAGGCTGATGCAGAATCAATGAGCAATTGTCCTCCCCACAAGCAAAGGAAGAGGAAGTTCTCTCCTGCTTGGAAATCCCAGCAGAGATGGATTTTAAGGTAACACTGTGTGCCTGGAAATTCTCCTGGGGGAATTTTGTCTTCAGTTTTATTTGCTTTTCTCAGCAGAGCACTGAGTCATATGTTTAGGGCTGCCATGGCCTTCACCAGGGTGACGTGGTTGGCCGGGTCTGTCTCTGTCCTGTTGTCTGCACTGTCCCTCCTGGTGGCCAGGACCTTCTGCCGGTGCCTCTCCTCCTGCCTCCTCTTCTTCTCCAGCCGCTGCTGCTCCTTCCTTTGTTTCTTGGCTACCTGAAAGGGAAGGACAGAAACACAAAGTTCAAACCACACATGTTCTGCTCAGCTGGGGAAAAGTAATAAAGGAGAGAAGGAGATGCCAAGGCAGCTGCCAGAGGACATTGCTAACTATCTATCAGGACATTATTCTGGGCTGTTTTGGGAGGAGTGCCACATGTCACCAGGACAGGTTTGTGGCAGAGAAGTCACAGCTGCAGCAGTGACAAAATGCAGAGAGTGGTTTTAACTGAAAGGAGGAGAGAGTTGCTGAGCAGGCAATGCTAAGGCATCCCCCTTTCACTGAAGGGAGCTCCCGTTGCTGCCAAACCCCTCACACACCTTTGGGTTTCTGCTGGCTCGGTTCTCTTCCCGGGATCCAGCCCGTCCCTTGTCATTTTCTGGTTCACCTTGATGCAAGTTCTGATTTCCAAAGATTCTTGAACCGCTTCTGTTCTCCTCCCACAGTGTCCTGCTGCAGGATTTCTGCTCCCTGCCCAGGGGCTCCTGCAGCTCCTCAGCACCTACCAACAGCAGAGGTTTTCCTCAGACACTCTGCCCAGGAGCTGTCACACTGTCTGCCACTTCCTTCTCCCAGAAGTCCTGGGGATTTTTGGAAGCTGGATTGAAGCTGCCCTCACCACCAACCTTCCTGAGCACAGAAGGCTGGGGTGGCAGCACCCAAACCCCATCTGCCCTGTTTCTGTCCCCAACACCCACATCATGGTCACCTGAAGCCCCAGGTGACAAACCCTGTGCACTCACCTGTTCCTTCCCCTTCCTTCACTTGCAAGATGGCAAATATTGCAGATTCCACGTTGTAGTCCTCCACTTCCAGAACGTGCCTCACTAAGTCAATGTCCTGTCCACAAGAGGGGAAGGAGAACACTGAGGAAGTTCAAATCTCTGACCTACATTCACTTAACACCTGCACCACTGAGAGGGGGCTGCTGCTTTTATGATAATTCAATTGGTCTGTCCTTAATTTCTGAAAAGCTGAGGGGGAAAACCTTAAATTCCTGAAGATATCAGGAAAAAGGAATATGCTGTTTCAGCATAAGTTTCCCTCTTGGCCCTTTCTGTTCTAGGCACCTGCACAGTGCCAACAGCCAAGAGTCAGATTATCCAGTTATCTGGGATCTTCAATACCCCCAAAGGATTTCAGAACTTACAGGATTTGTTTCCAAGTGAATTTTATGAGAGCTGCATGACAAACTTTCCAAAATTATTAGGCATCCAAAAAAAGCAGGTATTTAAGGGTTTATTCTAGGATGGGATACACCCTGATTGATGGCCACAGTACTCAAGTTTGTCCAAGAGAAGTGTTGTTTAGAATTTTTCCCCAGGACTACTTCCATGTATCAAGATTTGAACATCAAGCACAGAAAGGCTCCTCGATACCTACTGAACACCCAGTTGCACTGCACACTTTTTGTACAGCATCTTCCACCTCCGCTTCAGTCTCATCTTCAGAGTCACCCTTCTGGGGCTTCACTTCCTCTGCCTTATTTGAATCCTTCTTGCAAAGCATCTGAAGAAGAGCAAAGCCCAGCAGATCACACAATAAGGCAATCAAAAAAATCTGACATCCTAATCAAAGTAATTATCATTGCACACTTTTCTCAGGAACATCCTGTGTCAAACCATCTTGGAAGCTGTGTAACTTCCAACACCACTGAGAGTTTCCCACATCTCCTGCACTGCTGAACAAACTCCAGTGTACTACAACATCATGAATCATAATAAACAAGCTTTAAAATGGATTATTTTTAATACAATACCCCACCTCAGCTGTGTGCAGAGAACCTCACGCACAGCACAATTACTCCTCAACATCAAAAAGGGAGATATGAAGAGGACAACTGCATCCAGCTGTTGCATTTCCAGCTCCTTCCTCCCTTCCCTTTGTTTTTCCATTTGAGGTGCATGATGATGTCATTTAGATGAGCTTGCTCCCGGACAGCCCACATCACAGCATCAGCTTTGGATTCATTCCCAGCCCAGAGGCTGAAACCCTTCACAGCCCCTCCCAGGAGAGCCGGCAGCACGAGCTGCAGTAACCTCAGGGTTTTGCTATCCCAGCAGGGCACGGAGACCCAGCTCTTCCCTCCATCCCGAAGGAGGACGGAAATCAACTGGCAGCACTCAGCAGCTCTGTCTGGCACCCCGAGCTGGCTCATCCTGCCAGGACCAACCTCCATCCGGAGGCAGGCCGGGGTTTCGGAGTCGTCGTCGAGGCTCCTGACGCTGTCGTAGTGCTCCCCGTGCCGGTAGGCGATGTGCAGCTCCCTGGCCTCGCTCCTGTCCGTGCCCCGAATCTCAACAAAGCAAACAAACTGCAAATCAGGGTTTGGAATCGACTGCAGCACCGGATTTTTCCAAGAATTCATTTTTCGCAGCAGAGGAAGCGCGTATGTGGTTGCTGGAGCATTTGGAACAGGAAGGAGGAGGTTTGAAAGCCAGATGTAAAATATCGGGCAGTTACATCAGAACAAACAAAATGTGGGACGAAAGTATTTGTGTGGAAAGCTCAGAACTATTTCCAAAACTTTCCACAGAAGCTATCAGTTTTCTGACCATCTTCCCAGAACCAACTTCAGCGAGAGCTCCCAGGGAATGCACCATGTCATTGTACCCTCAAATATGGGGGAAGAGAGGCCATTCAAGCAACAGTGGAAACAGTCACTGAGAGTAAATTCTGATCTGCAGCTGGGACAAGATGCTGCTTTAACAGCATTCCAAGTGGCTGTGTTTTGTTTTTAAAAGAAAGCCAACCCATGAAAATGCATTAACTCCGTTCAGGAGCGCTGTTAACAACCAAATGTTCCTCTGCTTTGTCAGCACCAGGTTACAGCAGTTTCCACAGAGAATTCCTGCTCTGAGTATTATCTGTACTGATGTGAGAATCGTTCCTACCCCGATTATCAGTGTCTCAAACTATTAGATAAGAGCTACACAGCATTCCAGCTCCTGCCAGGAATGCAGAATATCCCACTGCACCTGGAGACCAGCTTGGCTTGACCTGCCAGCCTGAGTTCAAAGACCCAACAGCCCTCCTGGAGCAGACGTCAGTGAGCAAAGGACCAGAACTCCTTGCTTTGGGGCTCCAGAGTTTCCCAACCCTTTTACGTCTGTGAATTGCCTTATCTCAGCTCCCAGACCACACACCGAGTCACCCTTCAGCCGAGTCTGTGGTCTGTGCTGCACTAATGACTCCAGGTTTTCCAACAAATAATTCTCCATTCATCTATTTTACACTTGCTCACCTTCAGGTTCCAACTCAACACTTGGTTATACTTAACTCCTGCTTTTTATCCTATTGAATTATTCAAATGATGAAACTTGGTCAGATTTATTTGAAACATTTCTCCTCTGCCAGAGCTTGCATAGGTATCTAACAAATCCCAAAGCTCTTGAAAGACTATTCTGAAAATGAGTCAATTTAGTTCTCATTAGAGAAGCCTCTTTCCACTCTGGAGTGGGCCCAGAGGAGGCCACCAAATTGATTTAGAGGGATGGAGCAGCTGTCCTATGATGAAAGGCTGAGAGAATTGTGGTTGTTCAGCCTGGAGAAGAGGAGGCTCCAGGATGATCTAATTGTGACCTTCCAGTGCCTGAAGGAGCCACAGGAGAGCTGGAGAGAGGCTGTGAACAAGGGATGGAGGGACAGGACACAGGGAATGGCTTCCCACTGCCAGAGGACAGGGATGGATGGGATATTGGGAAGGAATTGTTCCCTGGGAGGGTGGGCAGGCCCTGGCACAGGGTGCCCAGAGCAGCTGTGGCTGCCCCTGGATCCCTGGCAGTGCCCAAGGCCAGGCTGGACGGGGCTGGGAGCAGCCAGGGACAGTGGAAGGTGTCCCTGCCATGGCAGGGGGTGGCACTGGATGGGCTTTAAGGTCCCTTCCAACCCAAACCATTCTGGGATTCTGTGATTCTATGAACACACTGAGAATGGTAAGAAAATGAGAGCTGCAGTTTAAAAACAGAGGGGAAAAACACCAACCTGTTATCAAAAAAGCCAATAAAATAACCTACAAATCTCAGCTAACTTGAGTCTACGGTTGGACTCCATGACCTTAAAGGTCTTTGCCAACCTTACCAACTCTACGATTTACAGTCATTATCAAAAAAGTTCAGGGGTGTTCAAAGCCCAAAAAATTCCATGCAGAGATGTCCACCTGCAAAGAGCTTTTCATGATGTTACAACTACTCACAGTTCTCTTTACTCACACCCTTCTCAAAGGCCTGAGACAACCCTCCACTAACAACAGTGCTCAGGCAAGACAGAACCTCACCACAAGCTTTGTACTGACACCCTAAAATGGTCAGAGAGAAGAGATTAAAGAACCAAGGTTTTCAGAAGGACATCAAAATCTCAGTAAATTCTAACACCAAGGAACAACACATGAAAACCACCCCTGTGACCTCCCCTGCAGGGTCACTGCCTCTACACAGGTGCTGCACCCACCTGTCCCACTGGCCATGGCTGCCTATAAATGAGAGTTTAAACTTGTTTGAGTTCAGGAATCCACTTGATGCTGTTTTAAATGTATTTAAGACGTCACTGACAGCTTTCGTCCGGTTTTTTATCTTTATTGCCCTGTTTAATCTATATACTTCATTGGTTCTGTCTGTAAACAGGGGCCAGAAACAATCCTGACCTGAATACAGGTTCTCACTTGCTCAGTGACCAGGCAGACTGAGCATGGACCCATTCCAGTGTGGACTTGCCATGGAAAAACAACACAAAAGAGAAAACGAGGGACCTGATGGATTACTTGTTTCAGTGCCCCTCTGTCAGAGGAAACCACACCACACAGTCCTTTCTAGAAGCTGATTACACACCACTCTAAGGTTTTAAAACTTCTTTTAAAACCTCATTTCTCCACCTGTCAGAAAACTTGGCATTCCACATCCCAAGCAGAAATGATGGAGCTTCACTCCAACACAACACATGCCCTGCTATACCTTCATTTCCCTCTCCTGAACCTTGCTGTACAGGTTTCCTTACACCTAGCTCAAATTCCAGGGGGCTGATCCCCCAGAGGGCTGGGCAGCCCTTCAGAAGGACTCACCAGGCTGGAGAGATGGGCAGGGAAGAACTGCCTGAAGCTCAGCAAGTAAAATGCAGGTCCTGCCCGTGGGGAGGAACAACCCCAAGTGCCAGCACAGGCTGGGGGTGACCTGCTGGAGCAGTTCTGGGGGTTCCATGGTCAGCGAGCTGTCCTGGAGCCAGCAGAGTGGCCTGGGGGCAACGAGTGTCCGAGAGGCCACTGGGATCCTGGGGTGCACTGGGAGGAGCCTTGGCAGCAGGTCAGGCAGTGACCTGACCCATTCTGGGATTCCTACCAGAACGCTCACCTCACGTGCAGTCTGATCTTCAGGAGACAGAGCATGGCACTGAAGCTCACAGCTTCAAACCCAACTAAAACACACTGCTCTGCCCCCACATACCCATCTTTTATGCACTCACTGTTTTCTTTCTTTCCCTCTCCTCCTAGACAAAATCTGGAGTGTTCCCCCTCTTTAAAAACCAAGCATAGCTCTGCACCGTGCCCAGCTCATTGCAGCTACTGCTCTTTTTAATAAATCAGGAATTTTCCACACTATTTATATCCCTCAGGTAAAAATTAGGTCAAAATGCAGAAGCTTTGTTTCTCACCTGCCACAGTGGAGCGTTGAGCTGATGAATAACCACATTCATCTGATTGTTCCTTGCAAAGGCCACGATAGCATCGTTGCCAGCAAAAGTACCAGGCTTGGCCAAGTTGGCAACTAAAGGAAAAAACATTCACAAGAGTCGAAACGTGATTTCTGACACTTCCAGAAGCAGTGGAGGGATAATGAGGGGTGAGATTTCAACATGAGCCCAAGAAATTCTGGAAGGGAAATCCCACCTGTGAAACAGTGAGTGCTGAGGCAAGAATTTGACAGCAACAGAATTCAATACATTTAAATGACCACAGAAATCTCTAAAAAGGGCACTACACCCTTAAGACTAAATAAGGCCACTGTCTCTGTTAGCTCAGAAGGAGGAGTGCCACATACTAAGTGACCAAACCACTTTCATGCATCATCTGCACAGTGCCTGGCACATCAAAGGCTGTATTCACCTCTGCTTTGGATCTTCCCCTGGGCTCCCAGTAGGAAATACTGAGTGCCAAGGAAAAAGAAACCCAGAGAAATCAGCCACTCATCAAAACAGCCAAACACCCACCAGTATTCAAGGAGAATTAGACCATTTGTCTTAAGTTCCTTCTAAAAACACCTAATTCTTACTCCTTGCCTTTTTGGTCTCTCTTTCCAAATTTCCAGGACAAATTCAATCCGGATTAAACAGCTCGCCTTTCCACAGCATCACAACAGCCGTGAGTGTAAAATCCCTTGCTACCAAAAACTAGGGAGGAGCCCTGAGGCAGTTCTGGCATGAGGAACTGTTAGTAAGGAGATGCTCTGAGGAGATGACACCCCGTGACACAAGGACGCCTCTCGGGATGTCCCACGGAGCCCGTACCATGCTTGTCAAAGGGCACATCATCCTCCACGAAGGGCTCGAAGTCCCCGCGCTGCCTCACCATGAACTCCACGGTCTCCTGGCGGTGCCGCAGGTGGTTCCGGGAGTGCCCCTCCAGCTGGTCCCCCAGCGCCCGGAACAAGCAGTTGCTGCCGGGAGGGAAAGGATGAGCGGGCGTGTGGGAGGCAGGGGAGGGAGTGCGGGGTCACAGGGAAAGGGCTGCGCTCGTCCTGCGCAGTTCAGCAAGGATTTGAGCGCAGAGGAGCGCTCGTTCCCGGCGCTCGGAATGGCTGCGGCTGGGGCGGGGGGTTGAGTGGTCGCGGCAGGGTGGAAGTGCTGGGCCGTGCTGTCTTACACCGGACACGGGACATAAAGCACCAAAGGACGAACCACTGACCCGCCGAGCCACTTCTCAGCAGAAATGTTTACTACCCTTTCACCTGACGGGAAAGAAGGGGGTGAAAGCGCTCCATAAGAACATCTGTGAGAAGATCTTGTGTTTTTCCGATGCTCTGCTGTGCAGCCCTCGGCCCCCGGGCACCAGGGCAGGGACTGGCCGAGCCCTCAGGCCCCACAGGACCGCAGAGACCCCCGAGGGGTACAGCGGGGAAACGCTCGCCCCGGCGGAGCACTGGGCCCACTCAGCCGGGAGGGGAACATCCTCGCTC
>VZRO01008435.1:251552-293345 GCA_013397915.1 Daphoenositta chrysoptera | reverse complement strand
CACGTGACCGGGACACCGGGAGCGGCCACGTGACCGGGGCACCGGCAGCGCCTCACGTGACCGGGACACCGGCGCGCCTCACGTGACCGGGACACCGGCAGCGCCTCACGGGACCGGGGCACCGGGAGCGGCCACGTGACCGGGACACCGGGAGCGCGCCACGTGACCGGGACACCGGGAGCGGCCACGTGACCGGGACACCGGGAGCGCCTCACGTGACCGGGGCACCGGCGCGCGTCACGTGACCGGGGCACCGGAGGGGCCACGTGATCCCGCACCGGGACCGGGTCACGTGAGCGCCCGCCCGCCCGCGGGATGCTGCGAGGAGGAAGAGGAGGAAGAGGAAGGGGAGAGGGAACGGAGGGGTTCCGGGTGGGGAGACTGAGGTTGGGGATCGAAAGGCGGGAGCGGCGACGGGAAGGACGGCGCGGCCAAGCGCCGGGAGCGGCGTGTGCGCGGGGAAAGGCGGGGGAGGCTGCGGAAAGCAGCGCCGCAAATCTCCGGTGATGTCCCAAAAGCTGCCGGATTCCGGCTAATTGGCTTCCACTGCTAATTGCATTTCCCTGCCGCCCAGCACAGCTCCGGGCCCTCGCCGTGACGCCCCGGCGTGACCGCAGGGTGGGCGCTTTCCGCGGCACTCNGCACACCGGGCACCGGGGCACGGCACACCGGCACAGGGCACACCGGGACACGGGACACCGGGATACGGCACACCGGGATACGGCACACCGGGGCACGGCACACCGGGACACCGGGACACGGCACACCGGGGCACGGCACACCGGGACACCGGGCCACGGCACACCGGGACACGGGACACCGGCACACGGCACACCGGGCACCGGCACACCGGGCACCGGCACACCGGGACCCGGCACACCGGGTACCGGCACACCGGGGCACGGCACATCGGGACACCGGGACACGGCACACCCGGGACACGGCACACCGGCACACCGGGACACGGCTGTCCGGCACACCGGGACACGGCTGTCCGGACCGCGTGTGCCGAGCCCCGGCTCGCCGCTGCCCGATGAACGCCCGCAGATCGGGGAGGCGAGCAGACACCCGCGAGGTGGCACCAGGAGAGCGGCGCTGAGAGCAGCGGCGGGGCAGGAGCGGAGCTGGGGCTGCAGCGATCAATTAAACGGGATCGGTGTAATTAACGGCACCTCCGCGTCCCGCTGCCTGCAGCACTGCGGGAGGCTCCGCACAGGGCGCTGGGAAAGGCGCAGGCACAGCAGGATGGGTGGTTTGTCTGGAGCAGCGCTCCTGGGGAGGATTTCCTGCCATCCTCGCGTTCCTCCGCTCTTCCGTGTGTCCCACAGAGTTTAAAAGAATCACCCAGCAGCAGCCAGGCTGATCGGGGGGATGGAGCACCTCTCCCGTGAGGAAGGTCTGGGAGAATCGGGATTGCTCCGTTTGGAGAAAGGAAGGCTCCAGGGTGACCTAATTGCAGCTTTTCAGTACTTGAAGGGAGCTGACAGGAAAGATGGAGAGAGACTGTTTACAAGGGCCTGGAGAGACAGGACAAAGGGGAATCGCTTCCCAATGACAGAGGGCTGGGTTAGACAGGATATGGGGAAGGAATTCTACCCTATAAAGGGTGGTGAGGTCCTGGCACAGGGTGCCCAGAGCAGCTGTGGCTGCCCCTGGATCCCTGGCAGTGCCCAAGGCCAGGTTGGACGGGACTTGGAGCAGCCTGGGACAGTGGANAACATAAGCACAGCTCAGCATAGGGAGAAGCTCACAGGAGTATCCTCAGTATCTTCTGGGATGTCTGGCCTCTGGCACGTGAGGATTTTACTTGGAACAACACAACTGCTCTTTTATATCTATTTCCTGCTATAAACAATTCCATACACAGCATTTCATAGAAACACATCTTCTTACGCAAACACACTGAAAGCGGGAAGACAGCATGAGTACATAAACTGATGGCAAATGATTAATGAGGCAGTAATTAGGCTGAGGAGCATGAACAGGCTGTGGGCAATTCAGATAAGCACAAGGCACATGCCAGCCAGGGAGCATCACTCGTGACACCAGGGACAAAGCAGAGACTTCCAGCACAAAAGACAAAAGACACAGACAAGTCACCCCCACCCACGGACAGAACACAGAGCAGACAGACATGGAGCATGGATTCATCCCAATTAGTTTTAAACTTCTTATGTTAGGAGTGTAGTTGTCCCTCTTGTTGTCTGTTCCAACATCTGCAAGGTGTTTTTATATTGTTCTAATAATAAGGAATCGGGAAATTTTAAGACATTTCCATTTTGGACGTGGGAACTGACAGAGCAAATTTGAAGCTTCTAAAGTACTGCAATAGTGGGAAGTCTGTTTTCCACTTTCCCAGATCTTTTTAACAGCATCAACTTGCTGACAAAGAGTTATGTGAAATGCAAAAGAAAATTCTCTTTTTAAAGATAAATGAGTCTTGCAGTTCACCAGTCTACTTCCAGACATTCTTGCACTTTGATACCAGCTTCTGCAACTGAGAGATACCCAGGCTCCTAAAATTTGGGGTCATCCAAAAGTCCATCAAGCACCACTACATGCCACATCAGCAGAAACACAGCAGTGCTCAGGCACTTTGACGAAGTTTGCTTACGACAAACCTTCTATTTCTCAGCAAATAAGAACAAGCTCTTCTCACCTCATCCCCCCCTCCAGCGAGTTTGTGAGATTAGAGCCTTCCTGAACTCCTCGCCCTCCTCAGCTGCAGTTGTTTCATTTCTTTCTGCTGCTCTTCTCTGGGAGGGAGGGGCTGGGACATGGGACACGGATGGTTTGAGCATTCAGGTGCACTCGAGGCTACCAGCGTGGTACTGTGTGTCTTCTGCTGGTAACACTGACCTCATCTGGCTTTTTGGGATCAGTAATCCTTCCCTTCGTTTTTTCATTCCTTCCTTCCATGGGATTCTTGCTGAGAAATCTGTATTGTTCTCCTCAAATAAAAAGGCAGAAAGAAATCAGAGACTGAGGGATTTTGTTCAGGCATTTTTTTCAGACAAGATGAATATGCACAAAACCACTCAGGAAGGGCATTCCCAAGTGCATGAGCCTGTTTGGTGAACACTACAGGAAAGAAGATGGTCCCACCATCTAGGACAGTAGTCTTGCTTTTAGTTTCCAGATCTCTCTCATGGATTTTGTGAGACGCTGTGTGGGCCTCAGTCATGCTTCAGTTTGTACTGGAAACCCTCTGATGACTAAAACAAACAGGATAAAAGAATTATCCTAGGATAAAAAAAGAGATACCCTAGGATAAAAGAGTTAATAACAACTGGCCATTCAACAGTCAAATTAATAATTTCAATCTCATTCTTCTCTTGGTGCTGTAGGCTAGTAAGTATTTCTAAACCAAGAGCAAACTTCCTACCCAGAGAGCTTAAAACTGGTGACACACTCTAATCAAAGTACTGCATTCAGCACACCAATGTTAGTAACAGGTAATTCCCCCAAGCCTGTCACTGTCCAGCAAAGCACTGTTTAGAGAACAATGAAATTGCTTTCAACTAAAGAGTTCTAATTTAATAATAACGGTAGTGTCTGGCTGTCAGAGCAGTCTGCTACTGCCATGGCGTCTGCTTCCGGACAGGAATTGCTCACTGATATTATCAGTCGTTGTAAACTGTCTTGGCTGGGAAGTCAATCATTAACTCTGGTCCCCATGTCATAAAAACATCGTATTGTAAGAGCACGACTCGCTTAAGGCTCTCACTAATCAATCAGGCATACAGCAGGAATACAGCAACACATAAAAGGAGCCAGAGACTCGGGAAATCCTTCAGCTAAGGGGAGACAAGCTGCACCGAGGTTTATCTCCATGGAGAAATCCACTGACAAGCCAAACAAGGAAAACGGATCGCCGGCTCCTGGAGTGCTGCAGGCTGGGGCAGACGGTCCCGCGCCCGTGGCGGGAGGTGCTGCAGAAATGAGCGGAGCAGGATCCGTAACGCAAACCACAAAACGTGAGAGGAGAGTGGGATTCACTGAAGAGTGTACTAGAGAAACGGAGAGACCTTCAGGAACAGAGAGAGACAGTCCTGCTGCCTTTGAACCAGCAGTTTTGGAAAGAGACTCTCCAAACTCAAAGCCACTCGCTGTGCCAACGAACACAAACTCTCCCGAAATGAGCAGGTTGGAACTGAAGTGCTCAGACACGGCCACCCTGGATATGGACTGCATGATCTGCTTCAACAAGTACAGCATCTACAGAGTCCCAAAGCTCCTGGACTGCCAGCACGCCTTCTGTGCCGTTTGCCTCAAGCTGATCCTCAGGAAAGAGGAGAACACCTGGATAATCACCTGCCCCCTTTGCAGAAAACCCACCTTCGTGTCAGGAGGGCTTATCCGCACACTCCAAAATAAAGAAGACATCCTGGAGCACTTGGAGAACCTTGATTCAACCCCTGAGGCGCACGTCTATGCCATAGGGCTGGACAGCAACAGCTGGACTCAGAGCAGCCAAGACATTTTAAACACCGAGGAAAACAGCCCAGCAGACACCAGCCTGGTTGTGCAGAGACTCGTGCTGCTCCTGCTGCTCGGGGTGATCCTGGCCATGCTCATCCTCCCCTTCATGTACTCGGGGAAGGTGAAATGGGTGATTTGTCTCCTGCTTACCTTGGGGTTGGTCATGTCTATGGTGCTTTGCTGCGCTCCTAAATTCCACTGCAGGTGCAAGAAGGACTCCCCCACCTCCTGTGACAAGGAGATCCACGTTGTTACTGTTGCCTGAAACAATTAACCTGTGTGTCCCGGAGGTAAGGGACTGGGCCAACTGAACAACCAGTGAGTTGTGGACTTAAAAACAATCTCTCACAGAATAAATTCCGCAGTTGGCTGAGCTGGCTCAACGCCAATGCACGGTGCTGTTAAATCTCATTACTGCAAACAAAATGAACTATTTATATGTTGATATTTAAGTGTTTTCCACATAAATTTTTATCCCAAACTAGTAACTGTGTTGGTTTGCTTTGGCCATTTTGTTCATGCCTGTGTCCTCTCCTGATCAGCCCTGCAGGATGTTATCTGGAACACCGGGAGGTGATGTCCTGGAGAACCTCACGGTTGGTTTCCCACTCTCTGAACACACGGACACCTTTCCTTGGGACAGTGTGGGAAATAAGGCTGCTAAATCAGGGACGGGGTGTTTGGAAGAGAGTAGTTTTAGACCAGATTATCACCTTAATCCCTGGCAGGGATGGGAAAGGGACTGGGAAAAGGGGATGTCAGTTGATGCCATTTGAAGTTACACACTAAATTGGAGAGGAAGAGGCAAAATCAACACTCCTAATCTTGAGTCTGTGGCTTGCAAAGGGCAAGGCTCAAAAACCTCACAAGCCTCCGAATTCCCCACATTATTTAGCATAGAAATAGTTCCTCTCACCTGAATTCCTCTATCTGGCCACCTGCACCTCTCTTCTTGCCCCCTTTACACTGCCCTTGGAGATGCTCACAGAGGTAAACAGGAACCCATCGACTGCTGCAACACACCACATGTGATATTTTTAAATGGAAAGTCTCCATTAAATTTAAATAATATTGATTGCTCATTGACTTCTTTGTTTCAATTTCTCACGGACAATTAATGTCAAAACAATTCCCATTATCCTTATTGACAGGAATTGCAGCTGGGGAAGCATATTAGGGAGTCTGCACAGCTGAGTTGGTGAGTAAAGCAAAGCAGTAATGTGTTGGCGTGTTCCTTCTTTTAAAAAAATACTTAGTTGCTAAGAAAATACCCTGAAACCCAACTAAAATTAAATTGAGGGAAAAAAATAGATTTCTGTAGTTAAACTGCATGTTTAAGAGTGTCAAGGATCTCAGGAGACCTTGGATCAGGTAAATATTTGTGTTTGATAAGAATGGAAACTGATGTCCCGCAGTTGCTCAGTATATAAATATACAGAGTGTCTCACAGCAGATAAAACAGATTAGACTAAGAGGGTAGGAGCTCTTGTGCTCCGAAAGTCTTGGAAAACACAGGTTTGTTTTCTGCCAGGAATGGGAGCTTTCAGGGGAAATAAACCCTTTGGGTTTTCTCATCTCTTTGGACAGCAACAGGCATATTGCAGAATATATATGGCATTTGCTAATAACCAACCAGAAAAAAAGCTTTCCAGTTGGGAAAAGGCAGGTAGTTTTAAACCCAAATACTGTATTATTCCAAATATAAAGACTGGACCAGATATTTAGTTGCACTGGAAATAATTCCAGAAACCCTGGGTGAGTCTTTCAGCTCACAGACAAGTGAGTCTGTGAATTCTTGTAGAGTTCCCTTCACCAACACCAGTGGGTGACTGGTACTGTAAAGGTTTGTAACAAATATTGGCCTGAACAGATCACTCCCAAGTGATCCTGCCAGCCCATGTGTGTTTTCAGCACACGGGTGTGAAGAAATGAAAACAGAATGAACATGATCAGTAAAATCTGTTATTATGTTTCACCCTGCCCTTACAAAAGGGTTGTTTTAATACACCACTTTCTACTGAGCCAAAAAAAAGGCCAACAGGAAAGGGCAGAACACAGAAGTGTGATTTCCAGGGAGAGACTGGCCCTCTGATAGAATCCCTATGGATCCACACAGGTATGGAGCAGCACCTTCCAAGTTTTCCTTCAGCAGTTCCACGTTTTTCAGGCGATTCAGAGTTCACAGATGCTGGTGGCAGTCACGAGGCTCTGGAACCTGGTATCTTTTGAACAGATTCCCATCTGACAAGACAAGGCTCAACAACCATGCAAGATTTTGAAGCAGCAATTAGGTTTATAGAGAAAAGGCTAATGGGATTGTATTCCTATTCCAAAATGTAAAGGATTTGCTTGTACTCAGGTTTAATTCATCCCGGTCATTTTGTTAAGAAAGTTTCAGCTCTGAAGTCCCGTGTCCTGCTTACCTTACCTGGCTAGGTCCTGATTTTGCACAGGTAATATACTGTGGCCTGAGAGAAAGGGAATTATAATGAGAAATGTGCCTAGGCAGCACGCCCTCATCCCCTGCCATCCCCTCAGCACTCTCCATCCCCTCAGCACACTTCATGAACCCGGGGTCAGCTCGGTGCTGACAACACCAGGATCGTGGCTTTGATCCCTTGGGCCATTCACTTAAGGAGTTCGACTTCAAGATCTCTGTGGGTCCTGTCCAGATCAGAATATTCTGTGATCCCCTCAGTGCCTCCATCCCCTCAGCGCCCTCCATCCCCTCAGCCCAGCGCAGCTCCCGCCCTCCCCACACGCCGATGGCGCAGTGCGGGCGGGCAGGCCGGGCAGGCAGGAAGGGGCGGGCGCCGGCGGCGGTAGTCGGTGCTCGCTTCCCGGTTCGCCGTGCTCGCTTCCCGGTTCGCGGTGCTCGCTGCCCGGTGCTCCGTGCTCGGCCGGGCCGGCGGCAGGTCGGGGCCGGGCCGGGCCGGGGGTGGGAGAGGGGCTCGGCGGAGGCAGCGCCACGGGCTGAGGGGCGAGCGGGCGGGACCCTCCTCTCAAGCCGCTCCCTTGCTCTGGGCGCTGCTTCCCTCCCCGCAGCGTGGCCAGAAGCGCCGCTTTCCGTAAATAATTGCTCGTGCTGGATCAGCAGAGACTTCAGACGTGAAGGACTTGTGGTAAAAGTGAACGCGGGCAGCTGTGGCTCACAGCGTCCTCAGCTGAGGGGGTGCCTTCACGCTTCTTAATGTGCTGTTCCCTCTCCGCAGCTTTGCCCTCTTCACTGTGAGGACATCTCTTCTTTGCTGCTGCTGTGCAAACCTTAAGATTACCTGAATTAAACACGCTCACTTTTCCAACTGTTTAAGCTTTGGGCTTCTTTCTCCATGTCCCCGTCCCCTCGGGCTCTGATCACTGTGGCCCATCCAAACCGCATTTATGTATACTTGCATTGAGACAGGACTGAACTAACAGCATTCCGTGTTCAATACCTCGTATTACGAATTAAAAGCAGAGGCTGTGGTGCTCCTAGCACCTCCAGAGCCATGTGCAGGTCCCCAAAAAAATCTCTTCTGCCCGAACGTTTCCGCAGTCACAGCGTTGTGTGCGATGCGTAACCACAGTCGGGCTGTGCTGTTCCCGCTGTGCCTCATGACTTTTTGGCCAGCCCCATCTGAATAATTATCTACAACCGCTTCTCTGAAGTTAATGAGATGCCTCATAAACTTTCGGGGGTTGTGGAGATGATGGTTTGGTCGCTTTTGTCATAGTTTAGGACAAACGCGATGCTGCCGTGTCTCTGTTTCCTTTTTCAGCTGCAGGGAACACGTGTATCGCACAGCTTTAGATCCCTCTCTCTGCTTTCCAAACAGGATTGTATGAGCTGCTGTATAAAGTACACCATCTCTCAAAAAAACCAAGGGCTTTGTGTGAAGAATGAGAACTGGAAGTGATAAAAAATTCTCTTTCAAGTGACAGTTCAGATTATGGCAGTGCTGTTGGTTGCTGAACTCATTGTTTGAGGCAGGGATGAGAATTCCAGTGCCGCGAGACTTAAAAACTTTTGGAATAAATAACTTTCGGAATATGTGTCTAACTCTCAATTTCCTCATCTTGGATTTGTTGCAAAACTTCTTGGCCCAAATTTTCTTTAGTAAATCACACATTGCCCTTTTTTTACACTGCAAATCTGAAAATCCCAAGCCCATTTTTTCCTACGTGTTTATAAGGAAAAAGATACCTGTGTAGAGGGAAGTACATTGGTCTGAGCATCTTCAGTGCAAAGTCTTTCAGAAACTTTCTCTTGGTATTTTAGCTGCCTAGCACTCTGAATTACTTGTTGCATGCCAGGGGCCACTGTGGTGTTGCTCCATTATTGCTCCATATTTTATGTTATTAGGAAATTAGGTTAAACAGTTGTATTTTTCATGGATCTTTTTTAGCTGTTTCACTTTTCATATTAGCCCAAGTTAAGAAATCAATAAATCGATCAGGAAAGGGGGTTTTATTTTCAGTGCTGTCTCCCATAACGTGTCCAGAGGTGAGCAGACATGGCAAATAATTATAAAATTATTGAAACTTTAGATTATTCCTGGGAAAGTTGGTTAGCAGATTGTTACCCAGGTTGAATTTGAAATGAGCCATTGTAACCTCCGCCTGCGGTCTCAGTTTGCTGCTGGCACCATCAGGGGAGCAGCTGGAAGCCCTTCACTTGGAAGCGTGCACATCTACCCTCTAAAAAATAATATCTTGGCCCAGCTCACGGTTCGTGTGGTGCAGGGATCTTATTTTTAGGGAAAAAGCAGTGGCAGGTTGTGTAGAGGAGGAATATTACAAACAAAGCACAGCAATGACCATGGGACACATCAAAGTCCTTCTCAGAGGCTGGACTCAACTTTCCTAATGCCATCAGCAAAACAAACAGGAGCAATTTGGGCTGAGGACAAGAGAGGCAAAATTTTCCCAGGCATCTGTACTGGTCCCTGCACCAGGTGCAGAGCTTTTATTTTCGTGTTATTTTTGCAGTGAATGTGGGACTGATAGGCCTGAATGGAGCCCAGTCCTTTTGCATCTCAAAGGGGACTTCTCCTTTCGCAGGTTGAAATATTTATTGTCAGCTTATTTTGTGCAAATTGTTTGAGAATTGGTGAACTGTTCATCTGTGTCCTGTTCCTGCATCTTCTTTGGTCACAGCAGTGTGTTGGGATCAATAGACAAGCTGGACCCGGTCAGACTTGACTTAATTCCAGCAGCGAGTGTGGCAGTAAAAACAATTTGTCTCCTCACTTCCTGTTTCCAACTGTTTGCTGTTGGTTTTTTTTTTTCTGCTGCTTTTTCCTCCTTGAGCTTGCAGGTGAAGATGGCTGCGGAAGAGGAGTGGAAAGGCTGGGCTTCGGAACAGGACGAGGAGGCAGAAGGTGGCGGGGAGAGGGAGCCGTGCGTGCTCCTGGCCCGGCGGCTGGGGGAAGCGGCGAGGTTCGCCTGCGCCGCACTTTGTGGGATATCCCTCGCCTGGCTCTTCCCTGAGAACGAGCAAAGGTACCCGTGGAGCCAGGGCTGGGCGGGATAAATGGATTTGGGGTGGTGGCTCAGCCAGAGCTGGTATCAGACTCTCTGTAGGGTCTTCTGAAGTTGGGGGAGTGGAAGATCCTTTCTCTCTCGTACCTGTAAGACTTTTACAACTGAGCACAGAACACATCCATTAACACTGCAGACATCAAAGCGTGTTCTGAAGCAAGGTCTAGCCCCATTCAGACTGTTTCCTTGTTTATTTAGCCAGTGTGTTTAGCAATTCACCTTCTGCTGACTCCTGATGCTTTGATTTTTGTGTGAACCTATGTTTGAAACCAAGGACTGCTCAAAGCTTCCAAAAATACCCAGTTGTAGAGCCTTGCAATACCCAGTTGTGAAGCCTTAACTGCTTCTGTTGCCTTGCAGCTCCTTCAGGACAGAATTCATCAAGGGCTTTGTGAAGTGGCTGGACCTGCCTGATGCTGTCTTACCTGCCATGACAGCTTTTGCTGATGGCTTAGGGGGGGAGGGCACAGAAACTTTCACTGAAATTTTGCTGAAGGATCCCATCTTGAAAGAAAATCCACTTCTCCTTACCCAGGTAAGTCCATGTGCTCCTCTTGCCCTTGTGTGCTTTGCAAAAGAGGTTTGTCATATGTGTCTGTTTGCAGCTGAAGCGCTGTTTGTGCAGTCAGGGAAATAAAATCAATATTTCTGATAGGCATCTATTTAGAAGCAGCTGTTGGCGGGACTGGCAGCCTATCCAAAACGAGCTCATGGAAATTATGAACGTGAGGCATGGTCACTGTCTGCTGAGTTGTGTCTTTGATGGTTTTGCTCTACAGAACAGAGAACTGACAAAGTTCTTACTTTGATTTTGTTACTGCAGTGGTTTCCATTCATGCAAGTGTTGTACAGATTTTAGCGACACCCTGAACACAACAGACCTGGTTTTCACTTGTTTAAAAGCCCTTTCACTATATATATAATACAAACCACCTCCACAGGCATGCTCTAAGGAGCCCAATTTCCAAAGTCTTTTTCCCAGAGTAAGCTTTAACCAGAAGGAAATTATTGTGACTTTATTTTCTTTCACTGAGAAAGTGAAACTGGGACTGCTCCAAAATGTTCTGCTGTAAAAGTTGATGGAAAGAAAGGTGAAGCATTTTGGCAGTGTTTGCTTTTGCTGGGGAAGATCTCTCCTCATCCAGCCTCCTGTTATGCCATGCAGGGTGAAGAGGGCATTAGTCTGCTGCTGGTGGCACACAGAACGTGGGCACTGTCACCCTGTGCTGTGTCACCCTGTGCCAGACACCCTGCATGCAGCCAGTGCTCTGGTATTGATTGATGAAGGGTTATCACCCACTCACCTTGAGCAATGGCCCAGCAGCACAGCAGATGTGAGAACTCGGCTCTGTAAGGGGAGATAAGAGAGCAGTGAATTTCTTTGGTCACCATGACCAGCTCTCGTTTCCTCAGCCACCTTTTCCTGTCTCCTGTCAGTCCATGAAATACCTCAGGGGATCTGCTCCAAACCTCCGAATGTTCCAATGCCCAAAGTCCTACAACAGTACAAGGACAGCAACAGAGATCTTAAGCTTAATTAATAATTTAGAGAAGATCTTCTAAAATAAAAGCGGCTCTTTGGATGCTGTTTCCTCAAATTCAATACATCCACACTCGTTCCTTCTGCCTTAATGTGCTTCCTGTGTTGTTTCCCTCAGTCTCTCTGCCTCAGGATGGATTCTCTACATTGAGGCAGGTTTCCCTGCATTGCTGCTGAGTTTATTAAGGGTGAAATTTAGCTTGTTCTTGCTCCAAGGTTATGCTGCATAAGGGCTCCATGTGCTTTTACAAAAGTGGCTCTGGATCAGCAGGAGCACACGGGATTTTGCTCTGACCAGAAAACTGAGGATATCCCCTGGATTCAGGTGGAATACAGAAACTGTAGACAACTTTGATCAGTTGAAAGCAAAGACGAGGAATAACTATCAGTCTAATGCCACAGCATCAATCCTTTACGCAGTCATCTGCATGGGCAAGGTGATTGATTTTGTCTGAGGAAGGACAGAATGAAAGACTTTAATAGGGCAAGGCAGCAGAGGTATGTCTAGAAAAAAACACTGGTGTTGGGGAAACATCAGTGATAAGCTGAGATCAGCTTTTTCCTTGTTATGTGAAAATAAACAAGCTACGGGACAAAGCTTTATGAATTATTGATCTTTTGCTTTATGGTGCTTGTGCTCCTTTGTATGCAGCTGCTGACGCAATTGTTACTGTTTATTAGGTATCTGCTTTAATTGCTCGGCGTGTTCAGTGGCAGGGCCTTGCTGGCACTAATGCTGCATTTTTGAAGGCCCTTCATCTCAAAGGAGCTGAAGGGATGATCCATGAAGTCAGGAGATTAGATGTGAGCTCACCATTGATTCAATGAACATGTGAGGATTATGGATTGTTATCTTTGTGTTCATTGCAGATGAGTAACACGGGCAGATGGTGGTAACTGAATCCTTTAAAGACAGTAGTCATAGCAGGCTGTGGGTGTGGTATGGGAAGGCAGTGCAATAAAAGTGGTGTAGAAGTAGTGATAGATGATAAAACATAAGTATGAATATGTTTTTTGCTCTCAACATACTGAGAATGCCCATTCTCTGGTGATTTCCTACACACATTCACTGCAATGTGGATTTGGGGCTCTCTGTTGTTAAGGAAATGGGTTTTGAACTTGCATCAACTCAGAAAAAGCTGGCAAAGACTGAATAAAGATTCCCTTGCTTTGTAGGGCTTCTCGATCATATGGGTGGTTGTTTTGTCATAGAGTTTTCAGGGAGATTCAAAACACTGACTTCAAAATAAGGCTGCAGTACAACAACTGCTGCTTAGGGAGAAAAACAAAACCAGTTGTGAACTCATCTAATCACTGCTGGTTGGATTCCAGCTGCCTGCATGTGCAGTACGTGCACAGCCTAAACTGGAGAATTTGAGAGTGCTAACTGGCACGGATGCCATAAAAACAGTTGTTCCAGTTTATCACCTGATTACCTACGTGCATCCCTGACCTTTTGAAATGCACGTGTGTACTTGCTTAGGCCAGATTTGTTTGGCGTGGTTTGATACAAGGTGCCACGGGTGGTATTGGGCAGACGGGAAGGGAGTCACAGCCCCAGCTCCCTGAGCCTCACTCAGGGAGAGTTTATTGTCCACAAACCATCACTCTGTTCCAGAGGCTGCTCACGTCAGTCCGGGGAAAATTCTGGCAACAAGGTCACAAGCTTCACCTTATTCTAGACTCGAGGCCCTTTGCTTGGTCAGCTTTTTGCTCGGGGCTCCCAGCCGTGCACCTCCTGCTCGGCTTTGACACCTCTGTGCCAACCCTTTCCCCAGAACTGCACCCAGGGAGGAGAGGATGGTGCCCACGTAGCTGATCCCTGGGCACTCCCAGTACTCAGGCTTTGGGAAACCGGTTACATCCCTCCCTCTGGACTGGTGTCTCCCACATCCCACCAGTCAGCCTGGGGAACAGTCTGCAGTTTGTCCCTCTTCTCAGGATGGTTTGTTCTCCATTCTGCACTTCTCATGTGGAGAACTCTCAGATTAGAGACGTTTTTACGATACAAATTGTGCTTGGGAGCTTACAGGACTAATAATCATAAACTTTTTGGCAGCCTCCTACATCTTTGGCTGCATTTTTTGTGTTCCCAGAGGGCTGAAAGGATTCCCTGTAAAATTCAGCTGTGCTGTATTTGTGTGTAGGAGAAGGAAGCAACTCAACTGAGCTGGTGCTTAATGTAGTCACATAAAGAGCTTAGAATTTGTCCAGTGGCAATAAAAGAGGAGAACACAGTTGTAAAAACACCGGCCTCTTTTTCATGGATTTATCCACAGAAACCATCTATTGAATTGATTTGTTTTTCCGTTTTTTTTTTTTTTTTTTATGGTAAAGAGCTAACACAGAAGTCAAGTCCCTCAATCTTGACAGATGGCCATAAATCCTGAGTTTTCTAACTCACTTAATCCAAAAGAACTTCATGCCAGTTCAGCCTTACTGCCTAGAGCTGTGAATTCCCAGAATGCCAAAGAAAATAGGGGTCATTAGAGGAACATTCAAACCTGTTACTGATGTTGCATATGTGAGTAGATATGACTGTGTAGGGAGCAGAAGGCATTGGAGTGGGAGGATTAGAGCTCTGTTCCTCCAAACTTTGATGTCTGGTGTAAGATCAGGATCATAACAAAATAACAAAAATTGTGAGATGCCTCAGCATATACCAAGCATTACCTACTTCTGTCCAGCCCGTTGGACTGGCCCTTGGAGAATTTTGGACTGGTTTTGCTCTGTGCTGCCTCACTGAATGTGGCTTTCTGCTTCCCACTTATGAACTGAATTGCTGCAGTAATTAAATCAATCTGATGGGTTTTCATGCCTCCATTTTGATCCCTCCAGACCTACATCATCAGTTTTAAATTGAATATTCTTTTTCTTTTTCTCTTTAGGACCTTTTATCCTTCTCTCTTCGAGATGGTAAGTTTACTTAGCATTTGTTCTTTGTAAAAATAATATAGTTGTGTTTACATCTGATACTTTCTCAAAAAGGTACTATCCAATTTCATCTCAGCTTCCTCTCTAACAAAAGCAGCACAGTCTTTCCCTGCATCCCCTTCAAGAAGAACAACTTTTATATTAGGAGTGATTAATAATACCCACTGAAAACTGAACAGCTCTTCACCTCTTACCTTCACATACCATGCATTGGCAAGAGATGAAAATGGTCGTGGATGGGGTGGTTTTTCTCCAAAATTTCCAGGGAAGCAGGTGACCTCTTCCTTTAGGAAGGCGGTAAAGCTGTTATGAAAATCTCAGCCTAAAATATTTTCTGCTGATTGCCTAAAAAAAAGAAAAAAAAGTATTCAGGGTATAAATTCCAGAGTGTGCTGTGAAGCCCATTACAAATAAATGTGATTTTTCTCATATATTATATTACACATAAAACAATTCTCTGGTTTGCAATCCATTACATTGATTAGTCTGATAAAAGTAATGAAATAAAGGCTGTCTACTGAACAGAATGTTCATTTCTAAAAGAAGCCTGGATTCTATTACTACTTGCATTTTTTGAATCTCTGTGTTTTAACATGTAGTCCCAGGAAAGAACTCACTGCACTGCTTGCTGATTAGCCTGTTGCACTGCAGAACAAAACAAGTTTTGTTCTTGCTTTATTTTTAATGGAAAATTGACAAGTCAGTTATTGCAAAACCACTTATTTTGCGAAGCTGGAATTGAGAAGAAATATCTTTCCAAGCCTTGCTTTCCAAGCCTTCCTGCCAGGCTGCTGAGGAAGGAGCCCAGCAGAATGTCAGCAGGCAGGAAACAAGAAGGGGGCTCAGTACACACCTGCCTGGACTTGCAGGACGTGCCACATTTCGGGAGGGAGTGCAGATAAATCCTGTCCTCATTTCTCAACTGAGCACAAACCTGATGAACGGTGTCATTAAAGGCACGGAATTACTTTGGTATCTTGGTAATGATGGCAATAAATGAACAAACTTAATAGATTGCCCAATGCCATATTTGATCTACGTGCAGCAGGTATCACAAACATTCTTTGTAGTTGGGTCTTGCTGGTATCTTCACCCACCCTGAGAAAAGCAATTGTGTTTTTCATCCCAGAGTGCACGAAGAACCCTTTATAAAAGCCAAACATGAGGAAGCTGATGAGAGAAACACATTAAAAAAGCAAAAGTTGGCACAAATTATTTAAAATCTATTACATTTAAGATGTCTTTTCTTCAGGAACAC
This sequence comes from Daphoenositta chrysoptera, assembly GCA_013397915.1. Classification (NCBI taxonomy): domain Eukaryota; kingdom Metazoa; phylum Chordata; class Aves; order Passeriformes; genus Daphoenositta; species Daphoenositta chrysoptera. The sequence goes on along the minus strand of VZRO01008435.1, from coordinate 277,611 downwards.
CTGCTTATAAGCCCAGGAGTAATCAGTTCTGCTGTCTGGTGTTGTCTGAGCGCACTGTCCACTCCTGCATCTCCAGCAGGGGGTATAAAAGCAAACATTTGTCCGTGGTGCTGTTGGGGGAGCTGGTGTGTAGCTTTACACTCCAGAGTGCCTCTTGTTGCCACCAAGGTGTGTTGAAGATAAAGCTTTTGCACAGAGGTGCATTTTTACCACATGCCACCTCCTGCACTGGTGCAGGCCGTGCCCAGTTACCACTCACTGCATGTTTGATATTTCCAGTTAGTTTGATATTCCAGTGGTCCTGCTGCAGCATTTCTCTGCTGAAAAGTTGCCAGCAGGCCTCTACCACAGAGGATGGAGACCAAAGGATCTAAGATCCTTTTCCTGACACAGAAGCATTACCTGGTGTGCTGGCTCTCTTCACGGGGAAGAAAGATTTTCCATTCAGCAGTCTCTTCTCATGTTCCTGGAAGAGGAAGAGGGCCTGGAAGGAGCTGCTCTGTGACATGTTCCTCAAGTGCTCTGCTCCTTAACTAAACTGTGTGATCAGACTGATTTGCTGGGCTTTTCTCTCCTCAAGGATACTATGATGCTCGAGCCAGGGTGTTGATCTGCCGTGTAAGCTGGCTGCTGAGAATCCCCTTGGAAGATCTGGAAGTCCTGGAGGAATCTCTGCTTGAGAGCCTGAAGGAACAAAAAGAGGAAGAGTCAGAGTAAGAACATTTGGGTTGACTATGGGATCAAAAACCACTGCCAGTGCTCAAAAGCCTAGCAGTAATTACTTGTGCCTAAGTCCAGTCTCTGATTATTCCCCGCATGGCTCTTACTGTAGTCATTTATGGCTTGATTAGGGTTGCAGAGCCCTCACAGCACTGACAAGCAGAAAAGCTCAGCATTCTTAAAATCCGAGCTGAGACCTGGCCTTGCACACTGGTAAAGGCTGTTCTGCACTGAGCTGCCTCCTCTCCTATTTCCAGTTGCCTCTTGGAGACTGTAGATTTTGGATAAATACGGCACAAAGATCTTGTTGTCTCTTGGCCCAATCTCCTTCAGACAGAACTGCCTCCTGCAGAATGAAGTTCCTACAGATAATCGGGATTAGATCCTCAGCTGTTCATTGTCCATGGATCTGTCCATCTTTAAGAGACAGCTGGATAACTCCTATTGAAGGGAGATTTCTGTGGGTGACAGGCTGAATCTTCAGATATGTACAGACCTGGCTCATAATTCTGTGTTATTAATACAGGATTAATTCTTGGTGTATAAGAAATGTATCTTTATATTCCTCTCATCAGGCAGGAATTGTGCGATGGTTTAGTGATATTTAAGGCAGTAAACATGTCCGTAGTGGACTTTCAAAGGAAATATTTTCATCTGTCAACTCAGCAAATGGGTTATGAGATTACCCTGAATACTAATAAAGGCTTTAATCAACACCCATACCATGGTTCAGGTCAGCTGTTACCATGGGGTCCAGCATGTGATGGGTATCTTCCAGGTACAGCTGTATTCAAATAATGCTTAACTTTATGGCACACTGTAAAAAGGGAAAGCCAGAATAATCTCAAAGATTGTGGGTTGCCAAACGTTTGGTGTGCAGGAACAAGGGTTGGTATTAATGGGGAATGTTTTGCTGTGGTTTGTGAAAACAAACTCAGTGCTGGGCCTTTAAGCTGTGTCTGAAAATGGTGTGGCTTTCAAACCCTGCTGCCAGCCCAGTGGGGTTCCTGTGTGTCTGCTGTGGAGACAGCCAGGGATTCCTACCTTGTCCTTTGCCCAAATTGCAGCCGTGGGAGTAAATGTCTATTAAATAAAAGGAAAAAGAAAAATCCTTATGGTGAGAGGAGCCCAAGACCACAGTGTGAACACGTTATTGCTGTGCTAAACCAAGGCTGAGATTTGTGGGGAATCCATGACCCTTTCTTTGGTTTGAAGTCAGGAGTCAATGGGGAAAGGAAGCAAAATACAAACTTGTCACCACCTTGACCTCGCCAATTTTGGGGCTGGGAACATCAGCATGTGCTTGGGATGCTTCCAGCTTTGACCAGCAAGAGGTTTTGGGACAGAAACAACCGACCAGGGGTATGGCAGCTCCTGCACGGGTGTTTTTACTGATATTTGTTAACAGGAGGTTTTGCTCCTGCCTTTGCTGCTGTAGATATGTTGGATTGAGGCCCAGAACCTGCAAGTTTAAATGTACAATCCTCTATAGAATTATGATCCAACCACTTAAATCCGTGTTACTTGCACCAAACCTGTTCTGACCTGCCGGTGTGTGAACCTTGCTTTTGTACACAGTTTTGTAAGAAACTGTAAAACATCACAACATTTGCTTGCTAATGTGTGTTCCTGCCACTTCTCCTTATTGGAAAATGACCTGAAATTCCCCATAACAATCTCTCTGAACATAATTTGTGGTTCAGGCAAGAAGCTGCTTATACAGTGAGGGCAGAGAAATGCCAGAAGCAGCAGTTAATTACCGCAGTGGATAAAAGAAGTCTGGTAATCCAGTGATAATGGTAATGGAGGAGCCATTAGGAAGCAGCTGCTGGCAGCTCCAGAAGGGAAGCAGTGACAGGCAAAACTTCTCCTTTTATTTACTGCATCAGCAGGCAGGATTTAGCTGCCACTCTCTTTCTCCCCACATAACTCAAACTGCTCATTATTCCAACTGACTCCAGGTTACACATGTTCCAGCTCTCTTGTCATTATTCTCAGACACAGTGCAGTGACTGAAAAAGCTGATGAACCTCATGTAGAACAGAAATTGCTGGATATTGCCAGCTTAGGTATGAGCAGCCCGGCTGCAGCACTCGTGAAAAGAACTCCAGGAGCAATTTTATCCAAAGCCAAGCATTCAGATTGGTGACTAAGGCACAAAGTAGGGCATTTTGAAAGGAGGAAACGGCCTCAAGCTGCGCCAGGGGAGGTTCAGGTTAAGTCAGGAGGAATTTCTTCATGGAAAGGGCTGTCAGGTGTTGGAAGGGGCTTCCCATGGAGGTGGTGGAGTGCCCATCCCTGGAGGTGTCCAAGGAACGACTGGACATGGCACTGGGCTGGGTGACAAGGTGGGGATCAGGCAGAAAGGTTGGACCTGACGGTCCTGGAGATCTTTTCCAACCTCAATGATTCCATGGTTCCCTGATAGCCAAACAGTGCTTTGTCCATGGGGCTGTAGAAAGTGACTGTGGTTGTGCAGAAATTGGAGAGGTGTTGTCCTCTGCAGACACCACGTTTGAGGCTGCGTAAGGTAATGAACAATGGTTTTTTGGAGGGTCTCTGTGGAGACGAAGACTCCGTGACGTGCAGGTCCGTGGGAGTTCTGCCAGTGAGTGCAGTGACTCAGGGATTTCACCCACTGAGCTCCATTCTCCTCCTGCTGCGCCTCACAAAGCTGCATATTGTTTGGGACTCGTGTAAAATTGTCTCAATCAAAATTACAGTGTGCTTAGGGGGTTCCAGGAAGGATTAGGCAATTATATGGATAATGAAAATCCAAAATTAGGCTAGGATTAACAGGGAAAATATCCAAGTTTGGAAGCAAGATAAATTGTCACGTTTCAAGGCCTGGATTAACTGCCGTGTAAACAGCCCAGAAGGAACCCTCCTTTGGAAATAACTCATTCCAGCATCCTCTGTTTCTCCCACTTTCCTCTGAAATTGAAGCACTTCTTGCAAGAGAGAAAGCAAAGACGTTGGAGAGAAGTCAAAAATAATGGCTAATAAGTGGTATTTGTTCCTTTTGGGTTTGTTTACCTCTTTCTGATAAGCTTGTTAAAACACAGCTTAAATGCACACAGACAAATGAACTGATGGCTGTGTTTAATTCCTATTATATTATTATATTGTGATGTGCAATTAGAAAACAGCTCGAAGAAACACTGCTGTTGGGAAATAGTTTAATTGCATCTCTGTTTGCTAGCACGAATTACCCCTATTCCCTTTTATTTCAAACACTTTTCCCTGTTTCTCCTTAGCTTTCTTGTGGTTTTTTAGGGCACTTAGACAGCATATAGTTAATGAAATGCTTTTGACTTTTTGTTTCTTTTTTTTTTTTTTTACAAGCTTCAGCCCTATTAGGAAGGGTTTTCTGAGTAAGTAATATCTGTTGGCTTTTGTCAGCAATTAAATCGTTTCAATTTAAATCTGTGGTCCATTTAATCCATTCAGTTCAAATCTCTGAATCCATGCTCATAAATCTCAGTGTGCTGTCACAGTCCACACCTGCATGTTCCTTTTTACTGTTCCTGGGAGGGAAATTACACTGAGGAGAATAAAAGCAGATTCTGATGCAGCATTGTTATCCATCAGGCTTTTCCCTTAGTTTTTGTACTAATTCCCCCACAGAACTGCAGAAGTCTCAAGAAAAAAGAAGGAGAGAAGGAAGAAGTTGAAGAGATACCTGCTGATCGGTCTGGCAACTGTTGGGGGTGGAACAGTGATTGGTGAGACTGCCCTTGGCATTTTGGGGACACAGCACCAGGGACAGGGAGGGGTCTGACTCCAAGAAAAGTATTTTCAGCCCCACAAAAATAAACATGAAAGAATTAGCTGGCAAAGTTATTCCAGTGTAGCTTCACTAGCTGGGGGAAGTATTAAACTGAGGTTGTCGCCCTTAAAAATGTTTTCTCCTTCTTTGCTCTCGTGTTACAAGAGGATCAAATCTGAAACTCTGAAATCAAAAGTGGGAGATTAGATCAATGTTTCCTGAGCAAACAGAGCACAGCTCACCCCAGACCACCACACAGTCTTCCTTTGGCTTTGAAATAGTTCTTCAGTTTTACTGAAGTCAGTCAAAGGATTTGGGCAGAGATTCAGGGCCTGGGGAGGGTCTCAGGAAGCCCCTTTATTGGACATGCAAAAAGCTCTTCCAGCGAGAGTAGCAGCACTCTCCCAGCACAGGGAAATGCCTGCCTGAGGTTTCTAAGGGGTCATGGTTTGGTGATACCTCTTTCTGCATCCTCAGGTCTGACAGGAGGCCTGGCTGCCCCTCTGGTTGCTGCAGGAGCTGCCACGATCATCGGGAGTGCTGGAGCAGCTGCTTTAGGATCGACTGCTGGGATTGCTGTCATGGCATCTCTTTTTGGAGCAGCAGGAGCTGGTCTTACTGGTAAGAGAGTGACCACACCGTTTTCAGCCACTGAGGCACAGGATCGTGTCTGCAAATGCACAGTTTGTGACCCCACTGAGCTCTCTGCAGAGTGAGGGAAGCAATTGGAGGTGTAATCTGTGAGATTTTTATGTAAGTGCTGATTAAGGTACTGTGTAGCCCCTGGTGACCAAATAGGGAAAGAATATTTGGTGTGTGGTTAATGAGGGACATGAAAACTTGTTGCTTTGGGTTAGAAAGATGCTGCCATGGAGAAAAGCAGCTGTTACAGCAAAAAAAGTCTTCTGCTGGATGCCCTCAGATCACACAAATTCATGGATTCAAAGGATCATGTTGGCTCCTTACCAAGCTATAAGTAATGCATGGACTGATTGAAGGTTTTGGAAAGGAAAAAAAACCCTCTCCAGATTACCCAATTAATTTCTTAACGAACTACTGTTAGCAGAGTGTGTCCTTTCTGTGCCATCTCTGAGCCATGTGTTTCTTCCTGGCTCTGTGTAGGATACAAGATGAAGAAACGTGTGGGAGCCATAGAAGAGTTTGAATTCCTCCCACTTACTGAAGGGAAGCAGCTCCACATCACCATAGCAATCACTGGATGGCTGTGCACTGGCAAATATGGTAAGAACATGATGAGAAAACAGAGAGGAGCTCAAAGAGCCATGGCTGTGTCCTGCTCCAGGCTGTGTTCGTGCTCACAGAGCACCATCTCTGCCCCACATTTCCATGGCATGGTAACTAAACCAAGTCAATTCTCACCATAAGACTTTGCAACCCAATCTGCAGTCCCAGGCAAACAGAGGGAAAAAAAAGAGGGCATTAAGTTGGTGGTGATAGCAGGATTGGGAGCAGCCGTAGCAGGGTTGTTTCTGTTAGGAACTGCTGCATGGTTTTGCCAGAAAAGGTCTGTTTGGGAGATGATTGCCAGCACTAGTACGAAGTGTCTCCGAGACCTTATGTTTATCCTCCAGGAATTAACAGAAAATAGTGTGTTTTTGCTCTCTCTGTATCTGCCAGCTAATGAGGTTTATTGGCAACAAAGTTCTGTCAAGTAAATCCTGTTAAGCACAGCACTCGGGAGGTGACTTACAGGGAAAACCTTGAAAGGTCTGTAGTGCTTTATTTTCCAGTGTAGCTTGTCATATAAATTATGTCACCTGTCTGCTGATGTGCTCAGCAACCTGCCTGAACAGCTGCCAGTTTATGAGAAGCACCGTAATTAACTCTGGGTATCATTAATGCAGAAGGATGTCTCGCCCTGTCACTTGCCAGGCTGCGGTTTGCTGTCACAGGGAAGTTCTTTTCACTTTGCAGTGCTGGGTTTTGGCTTCTCTCTTTGTCTGCTTGCCAGAGGTCCAAATCCTCAGGGCTGGAGGGCTCCCAGGCACGGCTAGAGAGGCAAGAGTGTCCCTCCAGGAACCTTTTTGTGTCTGTTTGCCCTTAAAAGGGAGTTACAGATGACACACATTCTTCTTCCATAACTAGTAATCTGCTAGAATGTTTTAAAGAGCAAAACCAGGGTTGTCATCCATTTTCCTCCTTACAGCAGTGTCTGTCTGTGTACACACTACTTCAAACAGAGGGACTGAGGACAGGAATTTTATGGAATTTGCCACTTTGTGATTTTGGAGCTGCCAGTAGCTGCCAATCCTCGTGTCCCCAAATATGACAGTTCACTGTGGTGATCTTGTGTCACTTTGATCAGCAGCTGCCTCAACCTGCCTGCATTGTTTGGGGAAGGAACAGTGTGGGAAGGCTTTTAATGAATTAAGATGACAATTCTGCTCTGCCCTTCAGTGTTGATGTGTCATTAATAGCGTTGCCAGAATATTCCAGAGCCCTGCCTGTTCCGATCCTCTTTTTGGCTCCTCTTGCCAGGAATCAGCCATTGTGTTCTCTCCAAACTTGAATTCCATCTTTGCACCTCTCCCAGGGAGCTTCACAGCCCCGTGGAGCAGCATGTTGCACTCGAGTGAGCAGTACTGCCTGGCCTGGGAATCCAAGTACTTGATGGAGCTTGGCAACGCCTTGGATTCCCTGCTGAATGGTTTTGTGAACATGATGGCTCAAGAAGCCCTGAAATTCACTGTCTTGTCCGGTAAGAAACTAAACTGTATCAGATCTGATGAGGGGCTCTTGTACAGTTTCACTGTTAAAGGAAGGAATGTTTTGGAGGAGGCAGTGCTGGCACTGCCCAGCAGAAGTGACCTGAGAACCTCCTCTACCACACCTGTAATTGAGCTGTGCTTTCCTGGACTGCTGAGCCACTGTGTCATTGCGTCATTCTGTTAAAGTTACAGCTGGAAACACCTTCCTTCACGTGTGACTGTTCATTTCTCCATGTTATTACACCATTTACTGCTGTACAGAAACCTCCCAACATGCAGGTTACACTCACCCCCCCGTGCCAGGACATCAGATCCTTTCTTATCTTTAGTCCAGCAAAGCATTTCTCGGCACAGCTATTGGGAAAGAAGAGCTGGAAATGACAAAAGCTCCTAGGCTTAGCTTTTAACTTCAGTAAACTCTCTCGATTTTGATGTTTTCTAAGAAACCTCTGTGTGTTGCAGGGATTGTGACAGCCCTGACTTGGCCAGCGTCGCTCCTGACTGTTGCCAGTGTTATTGACAACCCCTGGGGAGTGTGTCTGCATCGCTCTGCTGAAGTGGGCAAACACCTGGCACACATCCTGCTCAGCCGGCAGCAGGTAACCGGGCAGAATCCTCCGGGAATGACGGCGGGAATTGGCCCAGGGAGGTGAAGTTTTATCGTCATGCTGGTTACATGGGATCTTGCTAGGGAGACAAAACTTAATGAAACAAAAACTCAGAGAGTGCTGCGTGAAGGTGACCAGCAGATACCTGGCTCGCTGGGGAAAAGGAAGAAGTCCCAAGTGGATCAGAGGAATCCTGCTGAGATTTGTTCCATTTGACCTAAAGCTTTTCTAAATGAGGAAGAAGAGATCCAGGTCACAAATGACCATGGCTTAACCATGTCACAGCACAGCCAGGCCCACTCACCTAGTGGAAGTCAGAGAGCAGGAAGTGAGGTTGGGTGAAAAGGAAAGGAGAATACAGAATGTTAAAAATATTTATTGATCATTAAGAGGCACCAGCTGAACAACCTGAGAGAAAAGTGGGTGGCAGCCAATGCCCAGTGAGCCACAGCTTTGCCTGCAGAGAAGTGGAATGGGCTGGTACCTGACAAAAGTGACAGAAGGCTCTCTGAAAAGGCTTGAAAAAAGACATTTCTGCCCCCCAAGAGCCTGCCATCATTTGCTGGGCCAGCACTGGTTTTTGCTGGCCACGTGTTTGTCTCACACCAGTCACTGTTGATTATAAAGGAGCCCGAGGGGAGCTGTGGCCCCAGAGCTGTGTGTCCCAGCACGGTGGAACAGCAGAGGAGGAGCAAACTTGATTTCTCATAAAAATCCAGTCCTAGAAAACTCAATAAACTTTATTTCATACAAGCCCTTTGTTTTGCTCGGGGGCATTTGTTCCTGCCTGTTAAGCATTTGCTGTTGTGAAAACACACATTCCAGTGTGCTGGAGAGTCTAAAACTACTTAATGTGATGTCTGGGGTGTCCATCACACACCTGCTCCCTGCATATTACAAAGACCATTTTTCATTGATGTTGGGATTAGGCTCCCTTTGATCTTACAGAAAATCTTATTAGGCTATTCAAAATAAAAGCTTAAAGCTTAAAAGCCACATCATTTTTTATAACCATCGCATGGTGCTGCTGTTACTCAGCCTGAAATCTGGAAGTGGTCAGTATTTTTGTATTACAGCTTCTTCTTCTGTTTATTGAAACATTTCTAGGAAAATTTTGTTCCTTGAATAAGGTTTTCATTTGGAAATTTCAAACCAGTGACAGCATCTGTTTTGGTTCTGTTTGAAACATCTGCTTTGTTGTAACTGCTGATCATTAGGTTTTTTCAGTTGATTTTCTGAAGATCAAAACATACAAAATACTCGGATATGTAGAATTCTCCATATTGAACTGGGCATAACTCTGAGAAGACCTGATCCCTTTGACACCAACCAAATTGCTCCAGCATTTCAAAGGTGATGCACAAGCAGGTTCTCTGTGTCTCAGGCTCTTGGGGATCCCAAGCCCAGTCTCTCTTTCCAGAGAAAACACCAGGTGATGGCAATTTTTCCTTTCCTTCTTTCTCAGGGCCAGAGACCTGTCACACTGGTTGGCTTCAGCCTGGGTGCCAGAGTCATTTACTTCTGCCTGCAAGAAATGGCTCAAGAAAAAGGTAAAATTCACCTTCTAACCTTTTTTCTTTTATTTTCCTTACTCCTGGTGGAGAAATTTTTCTTCCAAGATGAAGAACACGGCTTGGATCTTTTAGGATAGAACAAAAACCAAAAAAAAAAAGTGGTTTAAATGCCTTTGGAGCCAAATTCTGCTGTTATTTCCCCCAGTCCAGCAGATGAAATCCACTGTTTCCACTTGAGGGGTTTCAGTGGGTCACTTTGGTCTGTAAACCACAAGGGGACATTTGTGATCAGTCTGGAGCTGCCCACACACTGCCTGATCCTGGCAGAGGATGCTTTGCCTTTCTTGGGAGCTCTCTGCAGCTCTTGTATCTGATTCCCTGAGTCCTGCCTTCCATTTAAGTCACTGAAATGCCACTGTCATCAGCTATTTTCATGGTAATTTTCCCCCAAAGTCAAGTATAAAACCATCTGTCGGTTTATTACCCATTGTGGTTCTGTTTATTAATAGATTCTATTTTTAATTTAGGAAAAAAAAAGGAGTAAAATCATTATGATCAGTTCGTGAAAATTGTATCTTGGAGTTGAGTCAGCAGTGAGTGTGTGCAGCCTGCCTTCCCCCCACGTAGCAATTTAACTCATTAACCATTTAGCTGCACAATAAATCATAAATAGGGAATTTTATAAAGGAAAATGTCCAATAAAGTCCAAGAAGGTGGGAACAGAGTCAGGTGAGGATGGAGAAGGTCAGCACTGACAGCTGTGTGCCAGAACTTCACTTCTGGTTTAAGATGGAAGTCCTCAAATACAGGAATTCTGTTCTCAAAATAAATCTAATCAAATCCAGAATGATCCTAACAGAGTTACACTGGAGCCAGCACCCAGATCCTAATCTGGCCCTAGATCTACACTTTTTGTGTCCTGAGGATGCCAAGGGCTGAGGTATTTCCAGGCTTTTATTTCAGTCTGCAGGCTCTGGAATAACATGAGCCCATAGCTCAGGGAGGAAATCCTTAGGGGTCTGGAAGGTTGGCTGCCACTCCAAAGAAATCCAAATATCGTGGTGATGTATCAGAGCAGCTCCCACCATACACTGATTTTTCAGTTCCTTAATTGAATTCTGCAAGCTGAGCTGTTTGTGAGATGAAAAGCAGCATGTTTAGCACAGATTGCCAAGGCGTTCTTCACAGGCACATTCCAGAGCAAGCCACAGAAGGAATGGAGCTGGGACCTGGGACAGCTGAGACTGATTTGGGTTTGGACTTGGATGTCTCACACGAAAGGAACACACGGCCCTGTCATGCAGGGCTCTGTATCCAGATGGCAGTGGCATTTCTGAGGACAAACAGCAAATGATGGATTGGCCAGTGAAACACCACGGCAGGGACTCAGACTCTGTTCAAATGCTTCTCTGCAAAGCAATGGAATAACCTTTGGGGTGTTTCATCACGGATGACTTTGGGAGCCAGAGCTCAGCGGGTTTCCAGAAAATGCCATTATGGCAGAAGCTGGAGTAAGTGAGCCATCAGAGACACATTACTGCGTGGGAAGATCATTGCTCTGATTTCTTCATCGTGATTCCCATGCATTTTAGTAAAAAATTAGCAAACTAATGCAAATTGATAATGGCTGTTACCACCAGAGCCTGAACCTTGAAACCCAGCTGAGTGTGACAAGAGTGAGGTGTCACACACTGGGTGTTTGGTACTGATCACAGCTCCTGTGACCAGTATCCCACTGGGCTGTGATCCCTGCTGTGCTCAGGTGTTGGGAATGCTGCTGCCAGCTCTGCCCTGGAACATCTGTACACAGCCAGAGCTGGATTCCAGCCCTGTTCTCCCTCCAGTCAGGACTAATGTGCTGAGGTATTTTCCCTTTCCCAGTGAGTTGCATCCTGGGCACAGCAAGGCCCAGCTCCAAGGACTGGTTTTGGTCTCTGGGACAGCTTCTTTCTTCCACACTTTTTCTGGAGAAATCATCTTAATCAGGTTTTAATTTTGGCCTGTCATTCTCACTCTGTTCCCACCTGCTTGGACTTGATTGGAAATTTTCCTTTATAAAACTCCTTATTCATTAGCCACTCTCTATGAGGTTAAATGGTTAATGAATTAATTTTTTTCCACTGCTTTTGCAGGCTTTATTGTTCTTCATCATCTAAAAGATTTACAAACTGTGAAATACATTTCATTTATCTCGAGCCTCAGCTGCTCTGCAGGCCAGTGATCTGTTCCCAGGTTTCTAACCCGTCAACATTCAAAGAAAATGAGAATTTTTCAGCCAAGGCTAAACATTTATTTTTGTTCTGAGCAAGCAATAAGCTGGACAAAGGACTGGAGAAACAAAAGCTTCCAACACCTTACCCAAAAATTCAGGATACTGATGAATTAGCTGCTTGTTTATTCAGTTGGCTCACACTGTGGCCATGGAATTTAGAACCTTGGTTGGAACGAGCTTTCCTGTTAGCAAGGCTCTGGGTTTCCTTTTGATTGCCCATGATTATGGGAACAGGGCTTTATTGCTCACAGATTACACTCACAAAACTGAATTGCTCTTTGCTCTTTCTGATAGGTGAAAAATTTGCTCTGCAATAAGAAATAATTCCAGGAGAGCTCATTTGCATTTGTCAGGCACTGGGATTTACACCATGGAAAAGGATGCAAGCACTGCAGGCAGCTCCAATCCCTTACTGCTTTCAGGGAAAGGCAGCTAAATTATTTACATTTGAAAAGTCTACCCAGGCAGCACTTCTCCCTCAAATGTTGGGTTTAGCTCAGGTTTTTGGAGCCTGGTCTACACAGGTGCAGGGTGTGGATTTGGAATGGAATATTATGCCCATGAGTCTTCCATTTAACTGCTGTGGCATCAGAGGCTTCATCTCTCTTTACAGAGATTTATGGAAGATACTGATATGTTGTTCAGGAAAGTAGCAGAGCTGCCCAGTATTTCTCATCCATCATTATTTCTCCTGAAATTGCCCAGCTGCAGCTCTCTGATAAGTGAGGAAGATTTATTATGCTTGAAAGTAAACGTTGCTGTTCAGCAAATCAGGCCCTGGGCATTCAGGTTACAGCAGAAGGAAATCACACCAGTCTGATTGATCTTCACTGGGTGTTGGCAAGTGCCTCCGTTGTTGCTGCTTCCAAATCAATATTAACAATTTGGGATTTTCTCTTGCATGTTCAGGTCATGTTTTTCACAGAATCAGCTGTGGGAAGAGTTCCTCATGCTTCACATATGACAACATTTGTTCACTCTGTGGGATCTCAGACCCTTTCACCTGTTTCAGAGCTCTGTGCAAACCCACATCAGTGAGTCTGCAGAAAGACCTTTCCAGAGGTTTCCAAACCTTTCCAGAGGTTTGCTGCTTGAACAGCATCTTTCTGGGCAGAGACCAGGCCACTTCTCCCTCCTGCCATCAGCCTGGTCCTTTGCACTGTCTGAGGATCTCAATTTTTCACATTTACTAACTCCAGGTGAACTGTGCACCCTTCACATGTATGCCAAGCTGTGTTTATGATCCTCCTTTCCGTTGTTTCTCTTTCAAAGTGAAGCCACCAAAATGATGATTTTTCTGTAGCACACATCTGAACACACTTCATATAAGAATATCCTCTGATCCATCTTCTAAATCTGAGCTGCTCTGCCTTCACCTTGACAGACTCACAGGGGATCATTGAGGACGTTGTGTTATTGGGAGCGCCGGTGGAAGGAGAAGCCAAGCACTGGAGAGCTCTCAGCAGAGTGGTGTCAGGCAGGATCATAGACGGCTACTGCAGGTCAGTGTGTGCTCAGTGTGTGCTCAGTGTCCAGCCTCGTTAGCCTGGGAGTGCTTTGGGGTGTTCACCCCTTTCAAGCACTTTGTAAGTGCTGGTGGGGATGTTGATTCAGCAGTGCCAGAGGCTCCAGGCCTCTCCCTCAGATCCACTGGAGATCACAGCTTCAGCAGGCACTTGAAGGCTGTTTGAGCCAGCTCTTGGCTCTTTGTGACACTGGAAGCCCAAGTAGGTCCTGTTCACAGAGGGATCCTAAAGCTGGGTCAGTGTGTTTGTGTGTGTCATCTGATACATTCTAAAGCCCCCTTAAATCTCAGCTTTATGTGAAGGACTCTAAATACAGCAGTTAAGTTTGCTGACTTAAAGCTTTTATAGATTCTAATTCCCATTCTTTATGATGCAGTTCACTTGTGGCTGCTTGTGGGGAACAAGATGTGAAAATCACAATGAAAGGGAAGGAGCTCAAGCAAATTAAACGTTTTTACATCTGGAGTGGGTTTCTGGTCAAGATAATCCACATGAACAAGATATTTAACTTGAGAAGGAAGAATAGCTGGAATAGCTGTAGCAAATTCCGTAAGGATGTGAAAGAATACAAAGATTGCCTTCAAAACAGATACCAGCCTTTTAAAACCACATTTAAAAAACATTTTAGAAATAAAAGCAGACAACTGTTGTGCAGAGTTGTGGGAGCTGCTGAGTGAGAAAGAGGGGGGTTCAGAGGCCTGAAACAGCTGAAGCAGTCTCAGAAAAGCTATTAAGTATTCGAGTGACAGCTTCAAACCTAATGACTGTCTCTTGTAAGATAATTGTGGCAGGAACGCTGCTTACCAGCACAATTAGATAAGGGGAAATTAAAACCAAGGAATGAGGCAGGGAAGACTAAGAGCACGGGGAAATAAATTGAGAAATAACCAGGCAAGAAGATTAGCAAAGAACCTGCAAGTCAAGACAGTTTATAAAGCTGTGAGCCCTCAGGAGCAGGTGAAAATGCTGCTGGTGTTTTCCATGCATGTTTCCATCCAAGGTGGGGAAGTGTTGTGTTACTGTGCTTCTAACAGAGTGTTCTAACTTAGAAAGAGGAACTAAATAAAGGAATTAAAAGTATTCAAGGTTAAAACAACAAAATATCAATCCCATCTCTCAGCTAGGCTGGAAATTGTTGCTTTTGTCCTCTTTGGATCCCAGGATTTTCAGGGATGCCGGAGGTAAACACCACTTGCAGTGTTTCTTCCTGTGCCATAAGGAAAAGCTGCTTCCCTGGGAGTGCTCTGAGTTCCTCCAAGAAGCCATAAATGATAGAAATCATTGCATATAACTGAGTTTACCCAGCAAATATTGTTCCTCCCTGTGTTCTACAAAAATTAATTTCACTGTAAGAAGCTCAGTGTATCCATTTCCTAGAACACTCACACACACAAAAGATCTTGTTATAGTTTCTAAGCCTGCCTGGCTGTTGGAATAAAATACAGTGTATGTGTGTCTAGGAGTTATTCAGGTAATATGAGGGGCAGCTAGAAGAGGGAATTGAGAGATATGGGGAATTTCTGTGAGGATTGAGGTAGGGGAGAAAGATTATACAAACATTGTGTGTTAAGGCCTCACCTGATTCTGATCTCTCTGGTCTCTCGCTTATACAAAGGGTGGCCTCGTTCTGTCACTTCAGGAGTAACTCTGCTTAGGTCGGATGAATTACACTGGGTAGAATTCCTGTCAGATCAGATTTGAGCCCAGCTGTTGAGCTTCAGTTCTCCTTTGGCTTTGGAATCTGAGGGGACAGGGCGAGTGAGAGCCCTGTCAGCTGTCGGAGCTGTCCCCTCCCACTTAACAGCAGGGTTACAAATTCCCAGGGGGAAACGTCACCCAAATCAGCTGGACAGGCTCAGCTTTTCAAAGAACCACGCCTGAGCAGCACGGATGTGTTGCAAAGGTTTCACAGGGCTCTGTGTACACTTACAACTCCTGGTGAGGATTATTTGGGAGTAGCCAGGCATGGGCACCTGTGCAGGAGTGTTTCACCTGCTGCCATCACAGAGCACAAATGCCACTCGTGTCCCACTTCAATCTGCTCTGTCGAGCACAGTGGCATTTCGATGCCCAGATTTTATGCTGTTGCTCAGCACAGAAGAGTTTTCTATTTCCTTCTCTCCTCATGCCACGGTCTACCCTGAAACTGTCACAGTGACTTATGGCACTGCTTTAGAGTGGGAACAAACTCTTCCTAGTTCTGTCACTGAAGCCATGTGTTTCCACAGTGCCCATAAATCAGGAGCACTCCCAGGAGCTTCACAGTCGATATTTAACATCAGTGTTGGAGGCCTCATCACCTTTACAGCTTTATGGGCTGGAGAAGCCATCAGTACAGGAAGGAGATGAAATACGTCAACATGCAATCTCTAAGCAAACACAGAAATAAACAGAAGGGTCAGATTCTTAAACTCCTTGCAGGTAAAGAGACTATGCCCATGGATCAGGATTCTGTTCAGGCTTACACCCCTGTGTCCCAGGAACCTGCCCTGAATCCAGCAAGTGATTCCTGGTGTGATTCCTACATCACACAGACCTATAGCAGCTCCAGACATCAGTGTGCTTCCCAGCCTTTCCACTCTCCTCGAGGTCTGAGTGGAGGACAGGGCTTGGAGCAACCTGGTCTGCTGGAAGGTGACCCTGCCCATGGCAGGGGGTGGAATGAGATGAGCTTTAAGGTCCCTTCCAACCCAAACTGTTCTGGAATGGAATTCTTTGATTCCACATTACATTGGCTGGGCAACAGGATTTATTCCCACTCGTCTCTGCTTCCAGGGGGGACTGGCTGCTGAGCTTTGTTTACAGAACCTCCTCTGTCCAGCTCAACGTTGCAGGCCTCCAGCCAGTCGACCTGGACGACAGGAGGATGGTGAACATGGACCTTTCCTCTGTGGTAAGTTCTCATATTCTCATTTTTTCTCCATCATCCTTTGCCTGCAGCACTGGAACCCCCCACTCACTGCTCAGGGGAAGCTGGGGACTGAAGAGAGCCCCTCCAGGTACACTGTCCCTCTCTCCTGTCTCTGAGGGAACTCTACCCACACTTCCCTCTGGATTTTGTTGGCCCAGCTAGCGCTCAGCATTGAGTAAAACAACGAGAATCTACCTCTCCTGTTGGATATGTTTGTGTTTTTTTGGTTCTGACATATCTCATACTGGAGATAGAACATGCTATTACTCCTCAAGAAGGGCCTTGCTGTCATAGAATCATGGAATGGTTTGGGTTGGAAGAAGCCTGGTGCCAGCCCCTGTGAGTGTGGATCCAGGGGAGGTGGGATCAGCGCTGGAAAACGTGGATCTCAAACATGCGCCTGCACGGCAGGTGCAAGCCACTATCTTATCTTGGTGGAGCCTTCCACACTGCTCAGGTTCATCCAGGGGCAGCCTCCTGGCCCTTGTACCTTGGTCCCTGGGGCTGCAGGAGCTGGAACTGGTTTGGAATTACAGAAGCTCCGTGATAGCAATGATTGGTTTGCCAGGTCCTGCTGCCTTTTCAGAGCGCGTGTCTCCAGGAAACAGGGAGAGATTCACTGGTGTATCTGGGAAACATTCAGCTTCCTCAAAGCTATCTGGTGTGATTAGTGATAAGCCACTGTTCGAACATCTGGCAATATATCTAAGCAATATTCAACTCGGTTATCGTAAATTCATCACCACGTTGCTGTCTCTTCCACAGAAAAAAATGCGGAACTTATTTGTGTATCCATATCCAGGGAAATCTTGAACGTGCCATCGTGGTTTTTTCCATATCTTAATGTTTTAATTCATTGTTTACTCTCTGCAAACTGGAAGATGCTGAGCCCAAAGCCCAGGATACTTCCATGGTTGGTGTTCCTTCCCAATGTCCCCACGAGCTGGCAGGGACTGTCAGTGTTGCTGTGGATCTAAAGGCACTTTGAAGAGCTTTCAGATTTTTTGGAGCACCAGCTTGCTGAGCCTATAAATACCCAACTGTTCCCAGCTCATTTCATTCATGATAACTGAGCTCTGCACAGCCCTTGGCAGCACACGCAGGGCTTGGTGCTGAGCAGAGAGAACAGACACTTGGAGGAACAAAACAGGGGCTTCCCAGGAGGAGGGGGTTCAGTGGAGGCTTGTAAACATGGTCCATGCATCTTCGCATCTCTCTGGGCTGTCAGCATTTCCACACACTCCCACATCCATTTTCTCACCGTCCCCAGAGCTGCCAGTACCCATTTGCTCTCTGACATCTGTTGCTGGCATGAAAATGGCCCAAGGTGCCAGGTGGTGGCACTGGGGTGACATTTCCTGGGAGTCAGTCCATGTCACCCCTCTCTTTCTGAGTTCTCTTCAGAGACCCTCCCTCTAATGACCCTCTGCTTCCTGAAGCATGAAACCCCCCAGAGCCCTGCACGCTTTATCCTGCCTGGATCACAGCAGCTTCTCCACTGCCCTCAGAGGAGCAGGATTTCCATTTCAGCTGAATGAGTAACGTCTGCAGAGCTGCTCTCAGCTCTTCTCCCAGAGCTGTGTGTCTGCAGCCCGGCTGCCTGGTGCCAGCAGTCAGTCCCAGTGCTGCTCTCCTTCGGAAGGAATTGACACTTCCTTCATCTCACTGCAAAGCTTTGGGGAGGAAAGATGTACGTTAAGTAGGTGTCATTGCCTTGATCCATTTTCCAGACCACTGGAAGAAATACAGTGCGTTCTGGGGAACGTTTTAGAAGTAAAAGGAGCAAGAATGAGGAAGGAAATATCCAGGGGCAGTATTTTTTAAAGTGGCAAGAAAGCAAAGATGGATTTTGCTGCAAGTACAGTGCAGTAGCATAACAGAAAAATACATATTGATATTTAGAGATGTATAGAGATACAGGTATTTTCTTTATGGAGACCAGCTGCATCCCTGCAGATGCCCCTGTTTGAGGTCCCTGTGAGTGTCCTGCCAGGAGAAGGACAAGCTGGGATAGAAGAATAAAGTGTAGCTGATGCAAAGGTGCTCAGCAGGAAAATATTACGATGGCAGCATCAGTATTTATGGCATCCCCCAGTCCATCCATAATGAAAACTGGACTGGGTCCCAACAGGTTGGTTCCCTCTGCTGTGGTAGCACAGAATCTTCAAATGGGTGGAGGATTAGGAGCCCTCAGTATAAACAGGAATTCACCTCCGAGGCCTCCATCTCATGTCTCTCTTGATTAGTGTGTTTTTTATCTGACTGTCAGTAAAAAAGCAGAGAGAAAAATGTCCTCCCACTCAGCAAAGGCAGTTATAAGATCCTTCCTCGTGGTTACAATGGGGCTGATTTATTCCGTGGATTTATTTGACAGCACCTGTTAGAGACCAAGGAAGTCGTGGAGCTGCAGGGGATTATCCTGATTGCTGTTTGTTCCCAGGGCAGTTTGTTCAGTGCAGTCTGAATTACCATTTGAATATTGCAGAACTGCTCAAGGAGCACCTTCAGGGAGGCTCAGGAGTCAGCAACAAGTCAGGAATGGGCAGTTTCACGGCAGCAGAAATCAGGGATGAACTTGCAGGTTTAGAGGCAGTGGGAATGTGTGGCTGGAAGTCTGGTGGAGAGCAGGGATGGATCACAGAGTCGGGGAACTGGTGAGGGGGAAAAGCTCTCAAGAGACCACTGAGGCCAGTCCTTCCCCCAGCACTGCCAAGGCCAGCACTAACCCATGGCCCCAAGTGCCACATCCACACAGCTTTTAAATCCTCCAAGAATGGGAATTCCGTCCTTGCCCTGTGCCAGGGCTGAACAGCCCTTTCCATGGAGAAATTTTCCCTAATATCCAATTTAAATGTCCTCTGGCACAGACTGAGGCTGTTTCTTCTTGTCCTCTCACTTGTCACCTGAGAGAAGAGACCAACTCCCACCTGGATCCCCCCTCCTGTCAGCTCTCAGAAAAGGGACCAAAATTCCCATTATGAGGAAAGGCAGATTCAAGGCAGTCAGGTACATCAATACCATAAGCAGATGGAAGGTCTGAATTTTGTGAAATCCAACTGACTTGGCACCTCTGTGAGTCAGGCTTTTTTCCTCCAAACACATTAAATTGTGGTTTTTTCCCCACTGTATTCCCAAGGCTTGCAGCAAAGAATTAGTTGTGGTTACAAAATGCGGATTAATTAAGAACGCTGGGGAGTTGGAAAGGCAGAAAAAGGTTGCCAGTATGTCATTGCTCCTTTGTTTCACTTGTTCCCAGTGAGCAGTGCCACCTCCCCAAGGGCAGGATCAGAGGAACAAGAGCTTGGAGCAGAACTCAGCTTTGGGCAGCTGCCTGGAGGAGCTGGGAGAGCCCTCTCCAGTCAGGGGGACATGCAGGGCTTTGTGGAAACCATTCCATCTGTCTGGGAGGCTGTGAGGTCACAGGGTTGGCTTCCACACCCCTGGAATCATCAGTGGCTTCATCTTCTGTCCTCCTTCTTGCTGTTGATTTGGGAGCTCCAAGAATCCCACATTAAATACATACTTAATATGTTTTTCCCTTTGGGACACAAGCAGAGGGTGCTGGCAGTGTCCCTGTGTTAGAGCAGAGGAAGAAACTGAAAAAGCTTCTCCAAAAAAAAAGTGCAAACAAGGCCATTAATAACTTGCAGTTTGTTTTTGCTCTGTGGCTGACAAACCTCAGAGGCTGCTGTCTCTCCTCGCTCCAGCACACACGGATTGCTCGAGCTGGATGTGCTTGGGGGGAGCCTGGGGATGCTCAGCTGCTTCTAAAGGCAGAGAGAACCATTTTACAGCTCTCACATTTCACAAGGCTGGTGCCCAAATTCCCACATGCCCTGCACTGGGAACCAGCAGCGTGCCACAACTTCCTGCAGATTTCCAGGAGGGATTTTCCCATGCCCCCAAGGTGCCTGGAACACAGGTGTCTCCTTCCACAGGGCATTCCCACATTGTCTGCTGGAGTGTGCGCAGTGTCCACAACCCCCAGCTACCCTGGGCAGGGCTGAATTCCTGGGACTGCAGCTTCTCCTTCAGAAGAACTGAGGGGACCAAGTTTGAGCGACTCAGAGGTGATTTCTATTTCCATCAAACACAGTCCAGCAGAGGAAATTCACTATTCCAGCTTGGTAATTGTGTGAGGTTTAATGACTGCATCCTAATTTAAACGAGATAATCCTGGCTTTTACAAGGGAGCTGAGGCACCTGGAGGATACCTTTAGCAAGAGCAGGCAGCTGAACTAAGAGAACTCCTCTCCTGCCTGGGTGTCTCTCCCCAGGGCAGAGCTCTTCCTCTGACCCTCCTGGCACCCAGGATTTGGGGGGTGGGATTCAGCCAGGTCCAGGCTTTTCTCAGAGGAAGAGTCATCCAGCACCAGTGTGTGCCCCAAACGCTGCAGCCACTTCAGGCTGGTCAATGGACACCAATGGAATCACCACCCCTGGAAGTGCTCAAAAAACATGTGGATGTGGCACTTGGGGACGTGGGTTAGTGCTGGCCTCGGCATGATGGACTTGGTGATCATAAACATCTTTTCAACCCTAACAATTCCGTGATTCTGTGATTTTTTCCGACCTCATTCTTTCCGTCTGTCAGAGCCAAACCCAAGTCTCTCGGCAGTGGTGGCTGTTGGGATGAAGGACTTGGCTGGGCTGGATCCCCGCGGGTTCCTTACTCACAGGATTCTTGTTCCCTGCAGGTGAACGGCCACCTGGACTACATGAAGCAGATGGACACGATCCTAAAAGCCGTGGGCATTAAAACCAAGGAATGCCAGCCAGAAGAGAAGGGCAGTGGAAGTCTACTTTCCCCTCAAGCCAAGAAATCCCAGCGGGCAGCCGGCGGCGAGGCCCGGGGAGAGGAAAACACCAGGGAAGAGGAGGATGAGGCTGAGGGTGAGGCTGTCCCAGCTCACCTTCAGGATTCCTGCAGCTCTGCCCTGGGAGAGCCCTCGCTGCCCTGCCCGGAGCGCTCGCACAGCACGGACAGCAAGGGCCAGGCAGCGGGGAAAGGCGCAAATTAGGGCAGAGCTGCTCAGCCTGCACAAAACCCGCTGTCACAGCACATCCGCGGCGCCGGGGTCCCCAGAGGACGGAGCTGGCGGAGCTGCAGTTTCCAGCCCCGCCGGAGAAAAGCGTGGCACCGGCGTTGCTGGGTCAGAGCCTTTGGAGCGGCCGCCACGGAACCTCCGCGGGCGAGAGAGCGCCGATTCCTGCCCGAGCCTGCGCTGCTCCTCGGGAATCCGGGCGGGTCCCCTCCACATCCTCGCAGGGAGCGGCTGCACCCCTCGGCACCGTGTCCCTGCCGCCACGGGGGGAAGCAGGTGGCTCTGAGGGGGTTTGAATCAGAGGGGTTCGTCACTAGGAAATTAAAAACATTTTTCCACTGGAGGTGCGTTTGGTTGGAGGATCTCAGGTGTGTTCCAGGCTCGGCCTGCCCCACTCCGGGCAGATCCGTATCTGCTCTCCGGCTCTGCTGACCGGGAGGGGAAGGCTCAGGCTGCCAGGCTTCCCTCCCCCACCTGCTGCAGGTTTGCTGCCAAGGCTCGGGCACTTTCCCCTCTCCAAGACTGTTTCCCTGTCTCCAGGCTGGGGTTGGTGGGTGTTGGAGGCCCCATTCCTGTTAGAAACGCGTTTGGGACCCTGGGTGAAAGCAGCAGGAAAACCGAGGAGGTTTTTGGATGGTTTGTGAAAATTCCTCCCGGGCTCTCCAAGCCAGCAACCCACTGAGACTTTCCTTTTGTGTCCCACAGACATCTCCAGCCTTAAAAACCCCCTCCAGACATATTTTTAATTGCTTGGCACAGAATAAACATGGATCTCTTTGATTTCTACCTCTTTCCATAAAAGTGAATTGGCTCCACTCTCTTCATCCCCAGTCTCAGAGCAGAGGGAAGGACCTGGCTCTGCATCCCCTGCCAGCACAGCTCCAGAACCATGTGGGAATGATCCACATCTTCCATAAAAGCCCCTTTTCTGGCCTGTTTTGCTGCTGAGCCCCAGAAAATGCGTCTGGCAGGAGCGTGGCAGGCGGGTAACCCCCCTCTGTCTGGGGCACCTCTGGGGTTTTGTGCTTTGCCACAAGGGAGGGTTCAAACTCTCCCACGCCCCAGCTGGGGGGTCCTGTTGTCTCACGAGAGGGGGAACAGGGGGATTGCACCTTCCAGTTCTGGTTCACACAGGGTTCTCCCCCTCCTCCTTCCCCCCGACCCAGCAGCCACGTTAATCCCCACTCCCCAACTTGCTGCAAACCTTACCTGCAGATCGTTCCTCGTCGAGCCAGACACGGCTGGCTTTGGGGGTGACGCTGTGACCTGGCAAAGCACCGTGGTTTGGACGCAGTGCCTGGCAATTCCTCCCCCTAAATCCAGCATCCAAGGGCGCTCAGAGCTGCCCAGCTCCCACCTGGAGCGGAGCCTCGCTGCGGAGATGGGAGGCACCGGCTGCGGGATCCCACAGGGATGGGGCTGCTCCCACCTGGTGGTGATGCTGTTGGCTTCAGGGGTGGGATGGGATTTCTCTGCTCGTCCCGGGGTTTGTCCACAAGCAAACACCGAATTACACAGAACTGTGTAGGGAAGGGTTAGGGCATGGTGGCGATGAGCAAAGGAGGGATAAAAGAGAGAGACAAGGCAGGGTAACTCAGCAGCAGCAGCTGCCTTTGCTCGGTTTATCCTCCTTGTGGCAGTGCCCGGTGCCACCGTCCCCTCCGTGAGCTGCACCGTGTGCCGGAACAGCGGATCTGGGAGATGGCCCGCGGCAAATCAGCCCCCGGAGGGTTTGTGTTGGGCTCCTGGGGATCCTTCCCAGCGCACAGCGCTGCGGGAGCCCGGTTCAGGCCACGGGGGTGCCGAGCTGCAGCTCCGTGCCCTGGGGCTCCGCGCCCCAAAGGCCGACGGCGCGGGCGGCGGGGCCCGGCGGGAGCAGCCGGGGGTCCCCGCCCGGGGCCCCGCACTCGGCGGAGCCGCTCTCAGCCTGCGGGGCGAGGACGTTCTTGAGGGACGCGGCAGCGCGGGGGCCGCTGTTGGAATTCCGCACGGACAGGGAGATGGCGCTGGGCCGCGGCTCCCCGGAGCGCCGGCAGCAGGGCAGGAACTTGCCCATGGCTCTCTTGAAGTCCCTCATGAAGAGCGGGTAGATGATGGGGTTCATGGTGCTGTTGCAGTAGCCCAGCCAGGTCAGCACGTCGAAGAATCCGGCCGGGACACAGCCACAAACTGCCTGGGGGGACACAGCAGGGATTAGCGGTGTTCCCCCCCTCAGCCCCAACCCAGAGGGGCTTCCCAGGCACACCAACATTCCCCTTTCAAAGGAAACCTTCAAATCCCTTTTGAAGGGTTTTTTCCTTGCTGTTGCTCCCTCGGGAATTGCATCCTTGGTCCCGGAGGTCCAGCAAGACCTTCAGGTGCCTCCAAATGAACCCAGCTGGATTCCAAAGGAAAAGCTTCTGGAAACCCGGCATAAACCCCCCGCAGGCTCTTACCTGTGCCACGTTGGTGACGAAGAAGGGCAGCCAGGCCACGAAGAACATGCCCAGGAGGATGCCCAGGGTCAGGCTGGCCTTCAGAGCCTTCCTGCTGTGCTTGTTGGTGAACCTCCTGCTCTCGCTGCCGGCCAGGGGCTGGCTCGGGGCACGGGCGACCTGCACGACAGGAGGGGTGGGCAGCTCTCCCCAGCACCAGCTCTGGCCTCTGCCCAAGGAAAGGGGCATTTGGTGCTCCAGATCCTGCAAAAACCCTGCCAGGAATTCCCTGCTCCGAGGGGCAGGAGCAGGGCACGCACCCCAAGCCCTGAAGCACAGATTAGGAAGAGGAAGCAACAGAAACCCTCAGCATTGAGAGTGTGACTTTAGTTACTGTAAAACACTGAGGGTGTTTCTCATTAGGCTGCACTTTAGAGAAAAACCCAGCTCAGTCCCTGTGAGGATAAAGCTGCCCTAAACAGGCAGCTCCAGCTGCTGATTACAGCAGCAAACTAATTATGTTTGTAAAAGCAGGACACGAAACATTTCAGCCTCCAAACACCATAACCCAGCCCTCCGTCCATCCCCTCCTGCAATCTAAAATTAAGTCATTATCTCTGTAATTAAATTATGCCCTGTTGCCACTCAGCTCCCGGCCCAAAAAAAGAACAAAAATCCCTAAAATGAGATGAAGATGAAAAAGGTTAAAAGATGAAATTTGAGGCTTCCCTGGCTGACACTTTGTTTCTCAGCCAATTTGGGGCTTCAAGGAACCTTTTGGGCCTCAGCTGCAAGACAGGGGGATGGATGCTGCTCTCCCATGGCACAGCAAAGCCCCTGAACATCCCCTGATCCCCTGACTTCTTTTGTGGAGCCCAAAAACCTGGCATCCTGCGAGATAATAAACGCTTTATGATACTGTCTGTTTATTCTTTAATTCTCCTTTTCATTTTGACCGTCTGGTGCAGCTTATCACGCGTGGGGGAGCTGGCCAGAGTCCTGGCTCTGCTCTTGGAGAGAACAAACTAAATCAAGGTATTTAAAGGCAATTAAGTTTGCCTTTTCCCTGTAGGATATGAGGTCAATAAAGCCTATTACAGGGAATTAAAGCTGTTAGATTTAGTGGCAATTACCTTCTCCTGGAGAAATACAAACAAGTGCAGCCACGTTTTTGTTATAAAACCCACACACTCCGGTTCCACCGGCGAGCGCACGAGGAGGGGTTTGGCAGCTCCTCTTATAGCCCAGGTAACAAAAATAGCAGCTTCTGTTCAAAATAAGGTGCTCTCGGGAATCTGGCATTTGCTGTTAGTTAAAATCCTTCTCCCCCGTGTGTCTCACACCCACCACGGCCAAGATTTACGAGCGGAAAGTCAGATAAGATTAAACCCCTCGGGGATGACGCCAGCCAAGAGAGGGGCGAAACTGCGTTTATTTTGCACGGCTGAGCATTTTCGCCTGAACCTTATTTATTTCTCTGCTTCTGCTCACGCTATTTCTGTGCTCACGAGCAGCTCCAGAGCTCTCCATTGCTGGGACGAGGCACGGGGCACCTCGGAGTGGTGAAGTGGATGTTGCCCAAAATCTCCCTGATTGTCAAACCTGGCTGCCACCCCGAGGCCGTCCAGGAGGCAGAAACGGCGCAGGCAGCCAAATTTGGGGTCTGCCAGAGCAACGTCCCTCCGGGCACCTTACCTGCGGCGCGGCCCCGTCGGCGGCGGCCGCGGTGGGGGCGAGGGAAGCCACCCGCAGCGCCTGGCGGCGCGCAGCGCGCAGGATGCGCCGGTAGGTGAAGGAGATGGCGGCGGAGGGCAGGACGAAGGTGAGGCAGGAGGCCACCAGCGCGTAGGGCAGGCTGACCAGCAGCCGGCACTGCTCCTCGGCGCCCCGGCCCGTGGCGTTGGGCGGCCGCGGCTGCCGCTGGTGCCAGCCCATCCCGATGGGCAGGAAGGAGGCCAGCGCGGCCCAGCCCCAGGCGGCCGCGATCAGCGCCAGCGCCCGGCCGGGCGTCACGCGGAGCTTGTACCGCAGCGGGGACGTGATGAGCAGGCAGCGGTCCAGGCTGATGAGGCAGAGGTTGAGGATGGAGGCGCTGCAGCACATGACGTCGAAGGAGGCCCAGAGGGAGCAGAAGTCCCCCCGCAGCACCCAGCGGCCGTAGAGCTGGTTGAGCATGGCCGGGGGCATCACCACCAGCCCCACCATCAGGTCCGACATGAACAGGGACACCAGGAAGTAGTTGGAGGTGTTGCGGAGGGAGCGCTGGGTGACGATGAGGAGGATGAGGAGGAAGTTGCCCGCCGTGGTCAGCAGGATGATGAAGCAGAGGAAGGCGGCCACCCAGCTGCTGCCCACGAGCAGGGAGTGCTCCCCCAGCGCGCTGGCATTGGGGGCCCCCAGGTCCCCCTCCATGAGGAGCCGGGGCAGGGCTGGCTCTGGGGCTGGGGACCTTCCTGGCGTGGCCTGTGCTACGTGATCATCGCCGGGGCCGGGGAAGGAGGATCATCTCTCCTCTCCTCTCCTCTCCTCTCCTCTCCTCTCCTCTCCTCTC
>VZRO01008435.1:238413-251511 GCA_013397915.1 Daphoenositta chrysoptera | reverse complement strand
CTCCTCTCCTCTCCTCTCCCTTTCTTCCCCCAGTCTCTCCCTTCACTGGCACTCAGGACAGAGTGACATTCCCAGGAGCCGATCAGCAGGACCGAGGTTCCCTCCTCATTACTCACAGCAATTCCTCGTCCCTGGAAATGCCCCTGCTCTGGGATGGCCCTGGATGCTGCTTCTGGATGCTGGGGACGAGCTGGGTGGCAGGATACTCGGGATGCCAGGGATGGCAGGATGCCCTGGATACTCGACGCTCTGGATGCACTGGACCGGGGAAAAATGAGACACCGAGATGCTCTGGCTGCTCTGCACTCAGGGTACTTCAGATGCCGGGCATGCTCTGCATCCCAGGATATTCCAGATGCCAGGGCTGCTCTGTACCCAGCACACCCGGGATGCTGGGGATGCTCCGGGCTCCAGGATGCTCCGGATGCTGGGGATGCTCCGGCCCCCCGAGGCTCAGCTCTCGCCCCGCAGCTGGGCTGCGCTCCCTGCAGAGCTCTGTCCCCGGGGTCCCCGCGCTCCTCCGTGCCCGGCGCTGCCGCTGCTGCAGCCGGAGCCGCCAGGAGCGGCGGAGCAGCCTCGGGCGAGGACCGGGATGCTCCCAGCCAAGCCAGGGAGGAGGAAGATGCGGAGTGCGGGAAGGGATCTCTCCCGCGGCAGAGGAGCGCCCGGCCCGCGGGGAGCTGTGGGAGCGGGTGTGTGCAGGTGCCAGCCCGGCTCTCACCTGCTGCTCCGGACGCACGGCAAGGGATGCAGAAACGCCGATCGAGGAGGTGGGGCTGGGGGGAGAGGAGGAGATGAAATGAAGCGCTAATGAAAACGGGGATCTGGGCTGAACTCCACAAAGTGGCAGCCAGAGAGTTCCCGTTTCTGCCTTAAAGAGACAGCCCCGTGCTCTGCCTCCCCTGCCATCCCTGCCGTCTGTGCCAGCGCCGGAGCCCTGGCTGGCGGCACCTGGCAGCTGGGCCAGCAGGTCAGTGGCCAAACCTGGCCAGCAGCTCCGAGTTCAGGCTCCGTCTTCCACGCTGGGCGATAAAAAACAAAATTTTGCAAAGTCAAATAGAAACCCGACAAACAGCTGCACACAGCAGCGCTCAGGAAGCAGCCAGAGGACTCGCTGGCAGATATTCCAGCGATCTGCAGCCAGGGGTGGAGGAGCAGAGACAGGGGAGAGCCTGGTTCCTCTGCTCCAGCGTTATTTGGGCTGGCCTGGGGGCAGCCCGGCTCCCTGCCTGAGGGGCAGCCCTGGATGGACCCACAGCAGACAGGGCGCAACGCGTGAGAGGAGCCCGCACAGAAAACCCTTCTGAGTCTCTGTGTGCTGCTGGGAATTCCATGCTGCCACCTCCACACTCAAGGCAAACACCTCGGGGTGCTGGGCAGGGACTGACTGGGGTGTTTTAATTCCCCAGCTGCCCAAAGGTGGGGTTTTCCCAACGAATGGCTGCGATTTCTGCTGGGGGAGACCAGAGCTGAGGGCAGCAGCTTCAGCTCAGACCAGAGCTGAGGGTGTGCCCTGGTGCTCACCCTGTGCTCCCAGGGCCGGGCACTGCCAGCTGCTGCCCGTTCCTCCCCAGGTGCCCAGTAAAGCTTTCCTTAACTCACTTCCCATGGAAGCTGCGCTGCAGACGTGGGCTGAGAGCCAGCTGTGCACAACGCACCCCCAGCGCCGCCCAGCCGCCCACCCCGGGACAGAAATCGGCCTCTGCACCAAGTCCTGCTTTTCTAATCACCTTCCCAGCAAATTTGTTGTGCTTTTCCCAGTGCCTGGATGTGCATTCCAGGCCTGGAAACCATCTCTGAGCAAGGGACAGGGAGGTGGAAGGCACAGGGACACAGCCCCCACACACGGTAATCCCCCAGGATCTCCGTGGGGGGATCAGGCTGGCAAACAGCTGCTGCCACCCGTGCCAGGACAGGCTCTGCCCTCCCTCTGCTTCCCCAGGACCCTCTCCTTGGATGCTCCCAGCCATCTGAGCCGGCCCCCTCGGTGTCTCAGTGTCACAGTGCGCTGGCACGAGTCCCGGGCAGCGCACGCACGCCCAGCTCTGATCGCAGCAGGAGGTTTCCTTAGAAAAGCCTTTGCCCCAGGAAACCCTCACTTCCCCGGCGCATCTGTGCTGGGAGCAGAGAGAAACCCCGCCCCGAGCCCACCCTGAGCAGCCTCCCCGGGCAGGATAAGCGAAGGCAGCAGCACAGATTTATCCCAGCTGGGTCCACAGGACGCTCCATGAGGAAGTGATGCCGCAGCGCAAAGCCAGGCTTCCTTCTCAGCCCTGCTGCATCCCAGCCTGAGGAACATCCCAGTCTGGCTCCAGAGCTTCTGCTTCTGAGCAGGAGACTGGATCAGAATCATGGAATCATGGAATGGTTTGGGTTGGGAGGGACCTTAAAGCTCATCCCCTTCCCACCCCCTGCCATGGCAGGGACACCTTCCACTGTCCCAGGCTGCTCCAAGCCCCGTCCAACCTGGCCTTGGACACTTCCAGGGATCCAGAGGCAGCCACAGCTTCTCTGGCAGCCTCTCCCCAACATCCACAGCGTGTCTTCCACGCGTGGCAGGTTTTGTACACTTGGTTTGGATGTGTTTGCTGGGGAAGCGGATCTGAACTGATCGAGGCAAAATGTGTTTAAAAAACCTGCCTTAAAATGAGGCCCAAATCCCATTTTCCTCCCATTGTCCCTGCAAAAGCTTCTCCATGCCAGCAGCTGTCCTGGTCTGCCTGTGCTGTCTCCTTGTGCTGCATTTTTGGCCACATCTGCAGGGATCATGGACTCCACCAGCTCTGCTCTCCAGTACCACTGGCAGGGAAAGCAAAACCAGGTTGTCAACAGCCACCCAAGTGTCAACATGGCCAAAAAAAAAAAAGTTTGAGACAGAGAGAGTCAAACTGGGAGCTGAGAGACCTCGGTGAGGACATCCAGGCAGGCCAGGGCTTAACACAGCAACGTCAATAGTGCAATGCACTCCCAGGGTGTCCTTCCAGCTGAACTGGGATGGCTCCTTGGGCTTGAATTTGGGCAGGGTCTGGCTAACTACCCCGATTTATGGTTTCATCTGCACAGCAGCCCTCCAGGGCCTGCCTCTGCTGGAGCTCAGGTTGTGTGGAACGGAGGTGGAGACATCCTGCCCCAAACACCTTGAACTGCAGCTCCTGGAGTTTACAGGAACAGCCCCCTGCTAAATCCAGCCTGTTTCCACTCTACACCAGTAAAAGGGCCCCGTGATGGTGCTCAGTGACCACCACGCGTTTCTCCACCTTTTCCTGGCTGTCAGGCAATGCTCCCTTCCTTGGGAAGACACTTCACAGCCTAAAATCTTCACAGTAACACACAGAGCACCTCTAGCCCTGCCAAGCCCTCCCTGTTCAGCCCATCCCCCTCTGCTGTGGCAATTCCTGCCTTAATGCAAACCCTGTCCCGTTTTCCAGAGCTGAGACCTGCTCCCCCAACCTGTGCAGAGCCCCCAGAGCCTCAAGGAGGGGGCAATGAGATCTGGTCTCAGTAAGGGGGCAGTGAGAGCTCTCTGCTGGCCCAGCACAGCCTCCAGCCCCTCCTGGAGCTGATGGACCTTCCCCGGGGTCCAGCTCGGACCAAGGAGCATCACTGATCATTTCTGAGGGCACATCCACGCTGGCCTGGGCATCAGTGCGACCAGAGGTTTGCAAGGCACACACGGCGCTGCCTGATCCAAAGGGAAGAGCCCGCTGGGATGTCCCGAAGGGGTGTCCGGTCCCGTCCGATCGCCTCCCGAAGCGTTCCCGGGGGCCGTGAGCATCTGGACGCCAGGGAACACGCCGGACCGAGACTGTCACCTAGTGGCAACAGCGCAGGAGGAGGTGGCGCGATGCCACAGCTCCCACACGAGTGCCACACAGGCGGGACCCACCGCGCCCGGCCGCAGCTGCCGCGCAGCTCCCCGGGCGGGCGCCCCGGGCCACATGCAGCCCACACGCTCGGAATTTGGGCTCGGCTTTCCTTCCAGCAGCTCTCTCTCCTCCTTTTCCCAGATGGGAAGCGGCGGAAAGCTGCGGGAACCGCGGCTCTCCCCTGCCCGGGACCCTCCGGCAGCGCTGCCTGTCCTGGCGGGTGTCAGCACTGCCAAAAACCAGACAGGCATCAGAGCGCTGAGCAGTGGGAGTCAGAACTAATTTATTTAAGAAAAAAAAAAACCCAAAATTTGTCAAAAGGAGGGGGAGGCATCGCTTACAAGCTGTGGAAGCTCTTGTCAGGACAACGCCAAGGAATCAGCTTTGTACAACAGAGAGAGAGGGGCAGCAGAGGCCGTGCCCACCCCGACCCCCAGCCCTGCCCGAGCACTCCCTGCACAGGGACGCTCCAGCCCTCGGCCCCTTCTCCCTCCACCACCAGGAAAGTGCAGCAGGGAGAGGGGGGACAGGGGCTGGAACCTCCTCCGGACCCCCCCGGCTCTTGGCCTTCCCCAGCAGCCCCAAAACGTGAAACACCAGCGCTCCTGATCCAAGTCCCTCGTCCCCAGAGAGCAACGTGGTGGCCCTGGGGACAGCAAGGTGAGGACTGTCACCACCACGGTTCTGTCACCTCACACACAGCCCCGGAGGCACATCCTGGGGCAAAACCCTCCCCAAGAGCCACCTGATACAAAGGGTTGGGGTTGGACTAAGATCCGGCGGGTGCCAGGAGCGTGTCCACGCCGAGCCTCTGCGGGCAGGCAGGGAGAGAGGAGGCAGAAGGGGCGCTGCTGATCCCACCAGCCCAGGAGAGATGCGGATCCCTCGTGGGACTGTGGAGAGGCCGTTTCCCTTCTTCCTCCACGCTGGGCATGAGGAGAACCCGGCAGGACTCAGAGGGCTCCCCCCAGGGCCGGGAGCCTGCGGAGAGCCCCGGGAGCCCGGCCGAGCCCCTGCTCTGAGCCAGAGCCCCTCGGGCCACTCCTCTCAATATATTATTATCATCATGTGCAAGTCGTTTTGCATCAGGAAGCGCCGAGCCCTCGTGCCTCTCCCTGCGGCTCCAGCCTCAGCCCTGCCTGCGCCTCGGAAGGTCCCGGGGTGCCGGGGGGCGAAGCGGGGGCAGCGATCTGACAGGAGAGCCTCCAGCACCCCCCTCCCTCCCCAGAGCCCGGCCCCGGCCCCCGCCCAGCCCGGCCAGGACAGTCCGCACGGGCCGGGGCACTCCCCGCCCTCCTTCCCGCACGCCTGGCAGCTGCAGTGCAGGATCTTCTCCACCAGCTTGTCCACCCTGGGGATCTCCTCGTTGCCCGGGCAGTCCAGCGTCACCTGGGCAGCGGGACAAGGACACAGAGGGTCAGTGCTCAGGCTCTCGAGGTGGGAGGGCTGAGCTGCCCCGGGTCCTGCAGATTTGGGGTGTTTTAAGGCAGATGTGATGGGTTTCTATCTGTAGAAACAGACCCCCGGTCAGTCTGTAAGGTGGGAGCTCTCTGGGAATGGCTCGTTCCAGACACTCGGGAAAAATCACAGAATCATCAAGGCAGGAAAAGAGCTTCAAGGTCATTGAGTCCAACCATCAACCCAGCAGCACCACAGACACCTCCAAACCATGGAATCACTGAATCATTAGGATTGGAAAAGACCTCCAAAGCCATCAAATCCAACCTGTGACCCATCCCCACCTTGTGACCTAGACCAGAGCCCTGAGTGCCCTGTCCAGTCATTCCTTGGACACCTCCAGGGACAGAGACTCCACCACCTCCTTGGGGAACTTTTTCCAAAGCCTGACCACCCTTTCAATGATCTTTTTTTTTTCTTATATCTTACCTGACCCTCCCTTGGTGCAATTCGAGGCCATTTCCTCTCCTCCTTTCACTTGAGACACGGCAGAAGAGACCGAGCCCCACCTCTCTCCCACCTCATTTCAGCATCGACTCCAGCAGGACACAGCTCCCAGGCACTGCTGGCACTGGGATGTCGGTGTGACAGCAAAGGCCACCCACAAGACACGAGGCTGAGCAGCTCGGGGAGTTTGGACTAAACCCTCTCACCAAATATGAGCTGAAAGCGAGGCAGGAGCTGAGCCCGTTCCCTGGGCTTCTCCTGGACATGGGATTAGGGCTCTGCCAGGATCAGAGGTGACACGGAACTGTGAGGACTGAGGATGACTGGCTGAGGGAGGCACTTCTGGGCATCAAACACGGCAAAATGTCCCAAGGGGGAGCAGGAGACACAGGGGGAAGTGGAGAGAGCAAGCATGTGGACGAGCACAGGGAAAAAGAATACAGGGAATGNAGAGGGATAAGGGATCATTCAGCAGAGCTTCCAGCAGCTCCTTCCACCCAGGCACCTGGAGACAGGGTACAGTCACCTGAGAGACATCCTGGAAGGAAACTACGAGTGGGAACACCCCAGGGAAGGAGAAGGCCCTGCAGCGGTGTCAGAGCAGAGCTGAGGCCCCGTGGAACAGAGCAGGATACTCACGATTTCCCACATGGACTGGGCTGGCATGCAGGAGTCGCAGTGAACCAGGGACTCTGTGGACTGGGGGAAGGTGTTGGGGACGCTGTAGCTGAAACACTGTCCCAGACAGGCCCTGCAAAGACAACGGGAGCTCAGGGGAGGTGCTGCTCTTCCCGGCAAAGGCAGAGGAGATTTGACCTTCCCCTGAGTCCGACAGAGGCAGGACACTGTGCCTGGCTTCCTGTGCGGGTGACAGTCCCCAGAGCCACTCCCGTGCCACCAGCTGCCTCCCGCCCCGGGCTGAGGTGGATCTGTACCTGTTCTGGATGGATTTGGACTCGCAGCCGCTGTGCCCCACGATCTGGGTGATGTTCTTGGCCTCGCACCAGGCGCTCTTGTCCGGGAAGAGGGCGAGCTTGTTTATGGGCGGGGGAGCGGCCAGGAGCAGCGCTGGGAACAGGGCCCCCACCACGAACCATAACATCATGGCCAGCTCTGCCAAAATCCTACACCTGGACACGGAGAGCAAAGCGTTAGCAGCGAGGAAAACTGGCAGAGCAGCCCGTTTCTCCAAGCCCGTGGAAGTTCTTGGTTGCTGCAAGCACAGGTCCACCCCACACCCCCCTCCTCAGCCCCTGCCCAGGCCAGGACAGCTCCCAGAACTCTGCCCGGGGAGTGGGATGTGCTACTCTGCCTCTTCCCTCTTCAAACGAGCTCCGTGACAGTCAGATACCCGAATTACCTCTCCCAAGCTCTGTGCCTGGAACAACAGCAAGCTTCTCCTCATTTCCCACCCAAAGCACGGTTGGGAAAAGTTTGCAAACCAACAGCGTCGCCGCTGGAGAAGTCAGGCTGCAGAAGTCCCACGCCACAGAAATGTTGTTATTTGAGGAAGGAACAAGCTTCCCCACTTTTCTCCCACTGGAAAGGCAAAGCTGGCCTTGCTGCGGGGACGAGGGGAGGAGAAGCCCTCTCCTGCTGGGAGCGCGCAGCAGATGTCGCTGCAAGGCAGCAGCACGCCGGGCACGGGGGAACCTCAGCCCGGAGGCTGCAAACCCGCCGGAAAGAACAATACAACATTTATTTGTACGGAGGCACTCAGACCCTGCGAAGGGTTATTCCGAGTTCGGGAGCTGGGGCTGCAGAAAAGAGGGGGCTTGTCACAAGGACAAACCTCGCTCGCAAAGGTGGGCGGCTTGGGGGTCGCTCCCCGCCCCCAGGGAAATCCCCACGAGGTTTTCTTGCTCTGCTCTCCAGCCAAGGTGCCTGAATTAACGCCCCCAATCGCTGGGGAAAGGCAGATGGAAAAGCATCACAGCAACAGGGAGATTTTTTCCTGTGTGGGGTTTGGATGGAGTCATGGTGAAAGGCATTTATACTTCCTAAAATATTTGTTAGAACCACGTTATTTGTTATTTCCTTCTATTTATTTATCCAGACGACGATCCAAAGCCCACACTGGAAAGAGTCCTGTTGATTCCCGTGGCTCCTGGGCCCAGCCCTCTGACACTTGCTGGGAAGGAGAGGAAAAGTGCCCTCATCCACACCCCCTGGGCTGCAGGACCACCAGACTTATCTAAACGATTGAGACGCCCTCCTAAGCACTCAGGGATTTTAAGGTCATTATGGGATTTTGCCCTGTTATCCCCCCACTGAGCCCAACCTCCTGGATCTGAATCAAAAGACAGACGAGAAAGCTTCTTCCCTGTCTCCCATCCCACGGCACCCAGAAAAAATCATCCTCACCCACGGCATCTCTGGAGGAATCTTGTGGGGTCTCTGCCACATTTCCTCATTTCCTGGTGATACAGGAACCACAGTAACAACGCAGCAACACCTGCAAAGCCCTGGCTTCGTGATCCTCCCAGCACTTGTGGGATGTGAGTCCCGAGGGTCCCTGGTGGGAATAGCTGCACTAAGGGGCTTTGCAGGTGTTGGCTGGAGACAAGCAGAGGGTTAAAACCCTGAGCTTGCACTACCACTAATGAGAGTTGTGGGGTTAAATACATCTGTCCTGAAGAGGACTCTTCTGCCTGAGTATTTTTCCCAGTGGGGGAATTCTGCAGTTTTTTGATGGAAGAACGTGGCTAAGTTGCACATGCACACACACTTGGTTTGCCTTCTGAAACAAGCATCACTCATTCCTCAAATGCCAGCAGCTCTGTGCTGAGGAATCCCTCTCCCAAAGGCAAGTCCGAGATCAGAGCTGGGATGTGACCCAAACAGCCATCACAACCCCCCAGGGAACAGCCCAAATTCCTCTGGACTCAGCACACAAGTTCACTTCCACATGATTAGAGAGCAATTTCCTCCTTTCCTAAGAAAGGTGGGGGGTTTTTTTCCAGGTTTCTGTGCATCTCTACCCAGCTGCGAAGAGGCAAACATTCCTGTCTGTGCTGACAGTGCTGCTGCCTGGGATCTGGGTTCGGTGGAGGTGTTCGGTGGAGGTGTTCGGTGGAGGTGTTTGATGGAGGTGTTTGGTGGGGGTGTTTGGTGGAGGTGTTTGGTGGAGGAGTTTGGTGGAGGTGTTTGGTGGAGGTGTTTGGTGGAGGTGTTTGGTGGAGGTGTTTGGTGGAGGTGTTTGGTGGAGGTGTTTGGTGGAGCTGTTTCTGCAGAGCTGCTCAGAGGCACGAGGGATCCTCTCCCAGCACCTGGGCTCCTGTGAGGAAGATGAGCGAGGCTGTGCTCTGCTACAGCACAGGACCTGGCCTGGATTCAGGAAAGCACTTAAACACACGCTGAAACCTTCTCCTTTCCTGAGCAGGGATGTGTTTGTAACCAGGGCCCCCACGGCCGGTCCCCTCTGCAGGGGGATGGTGGAAGAGTGGGGATTTGGGTACCCCCGGCAGGGGAAGCAGGCGCCCCTTTGGAGCTGGAGCAGTTCCAAGCCTCGCCCATTCCTCAGGGCACGCTGGTGCCCGGCACTGCTCTCCCCCACTGACCTGCAGCCCTGAACACACCACATCCACAGCACATGGTGTTTTCCTTCTCCCAGGAATGTCCTGGAACCCGCAGGGCTACTTTTCTAGTAAGTAACAAGGTTTCTGCCAGTGCCTAGGAAAACATCTGATGCAGCTGAGTTTGGGAGGGAGCCGGGGCTGGGAGCTGCGTGTCCATAGCTCAAACCAGTCATGCGAACAGAGCTGCCACCAGCACCATTCATCTGACAGCAGCCACAGGGACGGAGACAAAAGCACCGTGTTCCTTCTCCCCCCCGGCTGGGAAGGGAAGGGAAAGAGGAAGACAAGGCACCCGAGCAGGTTTGCAAACTGCCGATTAAATAAAGGCACTGAGCACATTCCTCCGTGACAAGCTAAATTACACGTTGCAGCCCGAAAGGAACAAGTGTGTTCCCCGGCTGACCCGGCGGAGCAGCCACTTCCCGGCACACAGGGGCTTCTTTCTCTTCCCCGCACCGAGGCACATTTTTTTTCCCCGCTAGTCAAAGCTCTTCAAGCAGAAAGTTCAGCTCAGTTCCGGCAGAGCCACCGGCCCGTGAGGGTCTCCCCCCGCTCCCCCTGCAGGGAGCCGCATGGCAGCTTCCTCGGCATCCCTCCGGCAGCGTTCGGGAAATAAATGACTCAGCCGCTGGACCTGGCACATCCCAGCTCCCGACACAAACAACTTCTGAGCGCAGGCACAGCTGCAGCCCCGTGCTGAGCGCCTCCGGAGCCCTTTTCCAGCCCGTCCCGGTGCCCGAGGAGCTGAGGGGTCTCAGGGTACCATCCCAGCATCCCTGCGAGACCGCGGAGCTCTGCCGACAGCTCAGCTTCCCGCTTTGGAGATCTTCTGGTAGCACCTCGGATGGTTTGTGTCACCTAGAGGAGCTCCTGCCTCCCATCCCAGCAATCCCAGGCTCTCAGGAGTCCCTCCAGCAGGATAACACCAGCGCCTGGAAGCAGCTGGGGAAATCCACATCGTTACATCGGCCGGAGGACAATCACTGGAATTACCTCGGAGGCCACGTTCCCACCATCCAGCCCACAGCTGTTCCCAGACATTTGGAAACCAAACACTTCTGGAGGAAAATAAAACAGATCTAATCAGTTTTACCCTCTTTTTCCAGTGGGAAGTTTACACCATAACACAAGACAAGCTTGCAGGTGGACATGGGGAACGTTTCACGAGTTGTTTAATGTGTTTATAGGTGTTTTTCTTATCCAGGATCTTGCAATTCTGCCAAAACCAGAGAAGCACAAACACAGGTAGATCGTGCTCACGGCCACACACGAGGCACCCCGGGCTCTGAGGCACCAGAACCCCCAGATCTTTACAAACATCCCCTGGCCAAGGCTCCCAGCCCGTGAACGCAGGAACAGGGTCCCCTGCGTGCTGCAGCTCCGGAGAACGCGGCACCTCGGGGCTCCAGGTCCTTTGTGACACTCGAGATCTCAGCACAGATGGACACGGTGAAGGGTTCAGCTCCTGGTCCGGGTCAGAGCTGGGTTCCCCCGTCCCTCTCAGCCTCCCTGGACACAGGGCTGTCCCTCCGGACGGAGCCAGCTCCCCACCCAGCCGGGCTCTGCCCTCGCTGCCAGCAGTGACCCCGGGCTGGTGTCGCACACAGCAGTTCGTGTGCCACGGGTTGGTTGTGCTGTTCGCTGACAAGAGCTGCCCCACGCAGCAGAGGAGGCCCCAAAGATGCTCCGTGCCTCAGTTTCCCTGGCTGCGGGAGCAGGGACGGGGAGCACGGGGTGAGCTGAGGGAGGGCGGGGAGCACAGGGAGGGGTTCGGAGCGCCAGGCTCAGTCGGAGGGAAGGCTGCCCGGGGCAGGAGGGAGGGCCGGCTGCCAGCAGCCCTCGCCCCACATTCCTGCTGGGAAGGTGCTTGGAAAAGGCCCAGGGCAGGTGGGAGCCGGGCTGGGGCGGCGCGTGGGGGAGTCACAGCGGGACACGGCGCTGCAGGGCAGGGGGAAGCTCTCCAAGGACTCGGGTGGGATCGCTCCTGCACGTGCAGGTGGCCAGGAGAGATCGCGCTGCAGGGAATGCTGAACGGAAAATTATTATTTTGGCACCTAAAAGGATGCGAAGCCAGAGTGAAGTGTTTGAAGTGTTTGATTGACACTTCAACTGGGAAAGAAACATCCCAGAAAGATCCAGGGCACGGCTCTCCTCAGGCACAGGATTAGGTCTGTAACTTCTGAATACCACTGAGGATTGGCTCTTAGGAGACTCAAATCAAATAATATTTGCTTACATGGAACAAAACAACTTATAAGCCAGCATTATTAGCAGGAAAAGCTTAAATCTCAACTGCAAAAAAACTGGAAAGTCACTGTGTATTGAAAAATATCTATCAAAACAACATATGTTATTCAATACCTGTTCTTATTTAATACTTCCCCTTTTTTGAGATTTGCATTTAGCTAAAACTTTACATTTTTGGGGACCCTTACTGTAGTGACTGTAACAGCCCAAAAGGATCTGACTGAGGTACAATATGGGCAGGGGAGAGGGAAGAGAACTCTGCACTGGGAATGTCTGGAGGCAATTCTTCAGGACAGCAGGACACAAGAGTGCTTAACTGAGCACAGAAATCTCTCCTGAGCTCAGAGCTCCAGTCTTGCTTCGCTGAGCTGCAAAATCTGGGAAGAAATTACAAAAAATAAACAGGGAACTACCACAGGAAGACATCTGATATTTAACAACCACAAGAATCCATCCTAAGAACTTTTTGATAGTGGAGCAAAAGCTGTGTTGTTTCTCACTGTGGACCTGGCTGTGTCTGCTCCTTTCAGAAGCAGATGTTAGAGCTTCCCTTTCTGTAACATATTAATTTCCACTCAAGCATGGTTGGGCGAGTCACAGAAATAAAGCAGAAATAAAGAAAAGCAGTGCAGCTTTTTAAAAGCCCTCTGCCCTGCCCACATTGGCCAGAATGTCAAAAGATGTTGGTACACTGGGAGTTTTAATCTGGCTTCTAGACCATGCACTGAACACTTGGGAAACTCATTTCTTGCAGCTGGGAAAATAAATCCAAGCTGCTTTACCTACAAAAGTCATTGGAAAGCTACCTCTGGGCTTAGATAGGCTTAGGATGGGGTCCTGAAGGATTTCTGCTGGAAAAGGGACACACTAATGGCCTGTGGAAGAGGCAAGAGTCATATAAACAGTTTCTGGTAATTTATTTCAATTGCTCAATTTCTTCAGCATTAAGAACAATCACGGCCAGGAAAATGCATCAACCTAAAGCTCAGGAACATATCCTGTCCCCACACCTCCACTCCCCCTCTTCCGCAAGCACGTGGGGCTCTGCAGCCCCCAAGAGCAGCGGGACGAGTGGGATGGGAGCAAGGATCAGCTTTGTGGGGACCTGGAAAACAAGCCCAGGACCAGATCTGCTGTGTGCAGACCTGGAAAACAAGCCCAGGACTAGATCGGCTGTGTGGGGACCTGGAAAACAAGGCTGGCACAGATCGGCTGTGTGGGACCAGGAAAACAAGCCCAGAACCAGATCTGCTGTGTGGGGACCAGGAAAACAAGGCTGGCACAGATCGGCTGTGTGGGACCAGGAAAACAAGCCCGGGACCAGCCTCCGGCAGCGGCGGTTCTGGGAGCAGCGGCACTGGGGAGCCCCAGCACCCCGGGCAGAGGGAGGGGGCCCAGACCCTGCCCGAGCCCCGCGCGGGGCAGGGCCCGTCTGAGGCCGTGGCCGGAGCGTTCCCAGCGCTGGGAGCTGGTGCAGCCGAGGGGAGAACCAGGCCCTTCCC
>VZRO01008435.1:200135-234759 GCA_013397915.1 Daphoenositta chrysoptera | reverse complement strand
CGGCCGGCGGGAGGAGGGAGCGAGGGAGCGGCGGCAGCGCCCGCCCGCCCCGCCGGGGTCCGGGCGCACCGAGAGCCCCGAGCAGCCCCCGCGGCCGCCCGGCTCGGGGAGCAGAGCCGGAGCCCCAACTCCCCGGGCACGGAGCTCACCCGGCGGCCTGGGCCGGGAAACCCCCGGCAAGTGTTCGAGCTAACGGGGAGAGCCCGCTGGAAACGCCCGGCCGCAGAACGAGGGGGCTTCGGCCACGAGAGCCGGAGGGAGTGTCCCAGCACTTGCTCCTAGAGCGGCATAAACAGTCTGGATTGGGCTCACTGAACGCCAACAACTCTTATTTAAACATAATTCGTGATAGAGAGTGCTTGGGGCAGAGTCCTGGCTGCAGGGAAGACTTTAGGAAAGTTCTCCAGCACTTGAGATGACGGGTTTTTCTTTTGCTTTTCCTTTCTTTTCCCTTCCTCTTTCTCCTCTTTTTGTCTTTCTCCTTCTTTTCTTTCCCTCTTTCCCATTAAAAAACCAACAGCCAAACCCCATGCCAGTGAAGCCCCATTCATGGCTGTCTCTCAGGTAGGATAATTGCTGGAGACCGAAGGGCTCTGTTTCTGTTCAGGCACAATTAATCCAAAGAGGCCCCCACATTAAACACTGCCGAAATCAAAAGATACCTGCCAGGCTTGGCTGGGTTTTGCTGGCCGCTGTTGGTGTGAGGATTTGCATAGAGATCAGAGAAGCAGGAAGGGGAGATGGCAAGAAGCAGCAGCTGTGCTGAGAGAAGTGTTGGTAGTGCCCTGGCAGCAGCTGTGGGGAGAGGCTTTGGGGCTGGGTGTTTGCCGGAGGAGGCTGCCAGTGAAGGAATGGTTTCCTGCTGCTCGGCTCCTTCCAGCTCCACGATAACAGGATTTGTAAACAGGGTGGCAAAAAGCTGCTTCCAGCATCACTTTCCTCCCCGGCTAGATGCAACCTACCCAGCCCTGAACTGTACTGCACTGCTCGCCTCCAAAAGGGCCAACAACAGAGGAACAGCCTCTAGCCATGGCCACACACCCCAGCAGGAGCCCAAAATCTGGTTTCCCAGCATTTTCACCCACTGCTGACCCCGGGCCTTTGACCAATGCTCTACCTGCTCCCCATGGCCAGCATGACGGACAGTAAACTCCTGCCCAGGAAGCTGTTTTATTCTGAATAATATGAGTGAAATAAGAGACCTCTGAGACTTTGAAGCAAGTCCTCACGAGGAGAAATAAGCTGTAGATGCAACCAGCTACAAAGCAAGAGATCACGGGCATTAAGGTGAAATTCAGCCAAGTGTTTCAGGTCCATGGTTCAGTGTTTGGATGGGTTTTGTGGGATCCTCGGCTCTGGGGTGTGATTGCTCTGCAAGGAGCTGTGAGCCAGCGTGCAGTTCATTCACTGCTTCCTATTATTCATCCCCGTTCCAGTTCTGTAAACAGCATGAAAGGGAAGCAGCAATCTGTGAATCTGGGGGTGGGGAGGCAGGAGGAGCAGGGTTCGGGTTTTCTGGTGTCAGGAGGAACAGGCAGAGGTGCTGCAGGACAGAGCGGCTTGGCTGGCGGATGAAAGGAGCTGCTGAAAGGCTGTCAAAGCTTTGGGCCAAGACTTTTCCCCTTCTCCCTGGCAATGTGATATCACAGCCAGAGGAAGGAGTGATGACCCGATGCCTGCAGATGTCATTTGGACAGACCAGGCACCGAGCAGAGGCAGCCGCTCCGCAGGGAGGGAGAGCAGGGAGGCAGCGCGGCCAGGAAGGAGCCGACCTCACCTCTTCCCCAGCCGGGGGCTCTGGCCTCGGCAGCAGCTTCAGGCTCTTGCTGCAGCATCACCCCGTTGTTTGCCGGCTCCCACTCCCCACGGACTCGGGGGGGTTTGCTGCCTGCCCCCAAAACAGCCGTGCCACAGCACAGCGATGCTTTCACCCTGTGGTGCGACGTGGAGTGCGACACAGCTCCTCACTCTCACCTCGACCACAGCCCATTCCATCCTGTTTTTCCACCAGGTACACACAGCCTTGCCCCAGACATCCACACCCCATCAGGCCTCCCCCCTCAGCCCTTTCCCTGTTGCTGGATCACCAAGGCTTCGTGCACCGGGACACAGCAGAACCCCAGGACGTCCCTCCCTCGCCTGCTGTTGCTGTTTTGGGCTGCTGACAAACGCCCACAGTGCCAGGGGCTCCCCGCTTGTCAGGACAGGACCCGGCACTGTGGGCGTGAGAATTAAAAGGGTGTATTTGTAAGTTAAAAATAAAACTATTTCTTTTATTTGTGTCAGTGCAGAGTCCAAGGCTCCCTGCCTGCCCACAGTGGGATGCTAGAAAACACATGGGGGGAAAAGTGGGTGGGAAATGAGTGGAGAGTGTGTGTGTTTCCATGAAGGGGTGCAGGGAGCCCTGCACATATCCCACAGCTGGGCCTGAACTCCATCTCTTCCCCCACTGGCGTTTTGTTCACTGAGATAAACCACACGGGGTCCAAGGAAGTGCTCTGGGGGGATAAAGCCCCTTGCAGGACCCACGAGGGACTCGGGAGCCTGATGCCTGCCACGGACCACCCTGCCCATCTCAGAGCAGCTCCTTCACCTCTGCATCTGACCTGCAAACGGGGGCAGAATTGCCCTGCTGGTCCCTGAAATAAAGACAGCTCTTTATCAGCTCCCTTCTGAGGGAGAATGGATCAAGGCTGATCAAGGCCAGGTTGGAGGGGGCTTGGAGCAACCTGATTTAGTGTGAGTGGCATCCCTGCCCTTGGCAGGAGCTGCAACAAAATGATCTTGAAGGTCTCTTCCAACCCAAACCGTTCTGTGATTCCATTCTGTGATTCTCTTATCAGACCTGCTGGGGTTAAACTTCAACTTTTTGGTTCCTAAATAAGCCTGAAATCAAGATACCAGGGCCCCAAACTGCTGTGTGTAAGGGCATACACACCCTGGGTGAATGGAGCAGTACTCGTGCCAGGAGAGAGAGGCAAAGATTTGACCAGTAAAAAAAGCTGAGGGATGATTTCCCGTCTCCACCTCAGGTAGGTGGAGGGAGGGGACAGTGGTGACAGGAAGGGTGTGAGGACCACATCGTCCCCCTGCTGCCAGCACAAACTCTCTCATCTGTGCAGCTCCAGCACCCCCGGGCACGGGTGAATCCATCCTCACAAACTCCATTCTTGCTTCCTGAGGTTCCCCCAAAGCACGGGGGTACAACAGCCCCTCACTGCTCCGTCACCAGAGCACTCAGAGCACCCACAGCGTGCAGGGAGGCGAGGAGAGGCTGGAGGAGAAGGCTCAGCCAGGGAGGAATTTGGAGCAGCAGCCTCCATCGGGCCGCAGGTTTAGGACAGCGGATTTGGGCTCTGTGCTGAATCCCTCTGTGCAGGCAGAGCGGAAAGGAACGAGTCCTGCTGGGAATGTGGCTGGCTTGGACTGCGAGGGCGAGATCTGGGGACAGACCTGGCTGGCGGGGGCCGCGCTCAGGAGTGAAGGAAAGGGATTTACCAGCGAGCCCATTAGCGAACATCTGGGCTCAGCAAAGGAGCTGGAATGCGGCTCGGCCGCGGGGTGCTCTGCTCGCCGGCCCGGGAATGCGAGCTCCCGCAGGCACGGCCCGAGCCAGCTGCTTCCTCTGGTCCCGCCAGCTGTGCCTCGCACGGGGGCTGCGGGAGAGAGTCCCGTTCCTCCCCTTGGTCACCGCGATTTGTGCTTTCTCTGCAGTGCCGTGCCAGTGAGTTCTGGGGCCCTGGGGCAGCGGTAAGAACGTTCCCTCCCGTCCCCGAGCAAGTCCAAGTGTGTTTAATCGCTCCATTTTCCACCTTGCCCAAGCGCTCCCAGGCGCTCCGGGCCCCTCCATCCCTCCCTCCCTCGCTTCCCCAGCAGCTCAGGTCATGCAGAATCCTTCTCCCGTTCCGTTCGTGTCTGCAGGGGCAGTTCTGAGCAGGCAGGGCTGGGAAGAAGCTGTTGGGCTTCATTTTGCAGGTGCCCTCGTCCCTACGAGTTCAAACAGCTTTTTTTTCTTTCTACTTCAAAAATAACCAGT
This sequence comes from Daphoenositta chrysoptera, assembly GCA_013397915.1. NCBI lineage: Eukaryota > Metazoa > Chordata > Aves > Passeriformes > Daphoenositta > Daphoenositta chrysoptera. The sequence goes on along the minus strand of VZRO01008435.1, from coordinate 230,723 downwards.
TTCCTCCAAGTCCCTTGCAACCAGTTAAATCTACTCTGATAACCATCTTATTCTCTGCTGCACAACTTCCCCCTGCTGCAATCACTCAGAACCTCTTATTATATTAATTATTTTTCTTGCAGCACTGCCTGAAGGGCCCAGCCAAGCTCAGGCCTTGTCACAATAGGTGCTTGTGTGTGTTCAGAGCCAGTTCTGGCACCAAAGCTGCTCCAAACTGTCAACCAGCAGGACAAACTTAGAACATCCACATGTGTGCAGGGAACATTTTGCACATTACTGAAAGGAAACCAGCACCCGCCTGAAACGGGGTGACTCACAGAGCAATATTGCTCTGCTCTTGCATGGGAAGAGCCTCATGCACAAACTCTCTGGTCTTGAAGAGAGGCACCCAAAGTCAGAAGCCTTAAAGTGCCAGTTTTTCAAAGTCCTGCTAACAGCAAGTGTCAGCGTTGTTTAGAATAAGGATGACTGAGAAAATAGAAAAAAAATATATGCATTTGTTAACAGATTAAAGTCCTCAGCTCACAGTCCTCCCACCTTCCAAAATACAAATGCAAATACACTTCTTAAAGTGATAATGTGATTTTCATCGCTTAAAGGGTCTGGTTCATAACATCAGAAATGTGGGACCCTGAGAATCTCCTTATTGCCTTCCTCTCCTCCTGCCCTGGAGCAGGATTGGGATTTTTGAGACTATTACTGCAGCTGATAAGGAACAAAACAAAAGTGGCCAGGAGTTCTCAGCTTATCACAGCTTTCCTGAACAGGCTGAGACATCCGTGCTAGACCGACTTCGCATCATCCAGGTTTTAATTTGGCTGCTGCAGTGCACGACAAGAGTTAAATGTGAAGCCCCAGTTAAATAATCGTGGCTCATCCGGTGCTCGGAGGAGTCACAGTGACCTTGCCTCTATCTGCCAGCCTACCTCTATTTATACCTAATATGGATATAAAATCCATGACTTTGCAGATAGTAAACGAGAGCCTCCCACAAGCGTGTCGCCTGCTAGGATGCTCCCAAAGATTTAAAGGAATTATTTCTCAGGCCTTAAAAGAACCCACTGAACTCACTTTCCCTGTCCTGCCCGGTGTGGTGCAAACTGCAGGACGATGTGGGCTGTCCCACGCAGCCATTCCAGGGCACCTCCACTCCTGTCCCACTGACCCTCCTGCAGCTCCAGCCCCAGGCTTCCCCCATCATCCAAAGATGTATTTATTGACATATGAAATGCCCCATCTCTCGACAGATTATCTACGGAACCATGTCATCTTCAGAGAGAATTAAACAAAAAATGGGCCCCGTGCCTGGAAAAAGGAGCGGGGGAAGCGCACACCATCAGCCATTCCCTCCAACAAACCCAAGGAAAACAGTCCAAAAGGGAGGAGCTGGGGAACAAAGCAGCAAGGAAAGGCACAGAAATAGGTTGTCTTCCATCTGAGGTCCCTGCCAGGGACATCTTCAGGGAGTGACTAACAAGCAGGGTCCTCGAGCTAAAAACACTCTGCCTTTAGCTCAGACAGGATTAAGCCACGGGACAGACACCAGGAATTCTGCAGGCAACCTCTGTAGCCTTACAAGTTTCAGAGAATTTACGGCCAACAAGCACAGTTGGATCATCTGATCTGAATCCATGTGTGTTACAGGTCATTTGGTTTCACCCAGTCACTCCCAGGTGGAGCTCAGGAACTTCCATGTGAGACGTCAGGAGCTGGAAAATCCTCCCGTGGCTCTACCAGCTCATCCCAGTCTGTAATTCAGTGCCTCACTGCTCATCTGCACGGGTCAAGCCTCGGCCTCCAGGCCTTGCTTCTCTCTGTGCCTCTCCCTGTCAGCAGCAATCCCTTCCTGGGGCTCCATAATCCCCGAGGCTCTGCCATCTCCAGGTATTACACTGATAATTTGTTGTACCTGGATGCTGAACTTCACATTTGGCTGGACCAAAATCCACATTGCTCCACTTCCTTTTTCACTTGCACAGCATCCCACCAAATAGCACTTACTTGTCTGCCAGCCTTTTATATTTATTTCCAGATAATTAATTAAAATTACAATACAACCTGTGCCAGGGCCTCACCACCCTGGGAGGAATTCCTTCCCAATATCCCATCTATCTCTGCCCTCTGGCAGTGGAAGCCATTCCCTGTGTCCTGTCACTCCATCCCTTGTCCACAGTCTCTCCCCGTTTTTTCTGTTGGCTCCTTCAGGCACTGAAGGCCACAACTGGGTCACCCTGGAGCCCTCTCTCCTCCAGGCTGAACAACCCCAGCTGTCCCAGCCTCTCCTCAGAGCAGAGCTGCTCCATCCCTCTGATCCCCTTGGTGCCTCCTCTGGGCTCACTCCAACAGGTCTGTGTCCTTCAGCCCAAATCCACAGGGAGTGCACAGCTCTTGGAGCAGTAACGGGTTTGGGTTTGGCTGTTCATCACTGCTCACGACTTCAAGTGCAGCACTGAGGGGGAGGAAGAATATCCTCCAAAACCTCTAAAAAGAAACACACTCCTTTGCATGATTTATGAACTGAATTTGAACTGATCAGGGCGTGACCTTTTCCAGGAAGGGGCATCCACTCCTAACCCAGAGCTGGAGGCTTTACAAGCACCACCAATAAAGACTAGAGATGAAGAGTGATTTATTAGTCACCAGCAACTTTCTAAGCATCTTTATAAGCTCCGGGAGGTGGGTATCCAGCACCACGAGGAGAATCCAGCCCCAGCAGCCTGCAGTGCTGCACAGCAAAGTGCTGACAGCCAGAAGGCACGAGAGAACGGCCATCCACAGCTGAATTTCCATAAACTGTGTTCCCATTTAGTTTCAGTCTCAGTTAAGCGTTTCACTGTGGGTGGGCTATAGGCTGGACTCTCGGAGCAGTACAGACACAGTGCACATTGCATCCAGCTGCCTACAGCGCTGGCATGCCAAAATTTGCACCAGTCCTATTTCCAAAGGCAGGAGTGGGGTGGGAGAGGAGGAGAAAGTTTATTTCTTACTGTGGGGTGTGTGTGGTATGGATAAGTAGCAAACCCTGCCAGCTCAGAGTGAAAGAAGGGTCAGCAGTGCCTTGCTGGTTCAGAACCTGCTGAAAAATGGGGTTTTCCCAGCAGGTCACTCACGGATCAGGGGCTCCCCAGCTCCACGAGCCTCTCCCTTCCAGCTGCAGCATCAGCTGTACCTCGTGGCACGTCACCACCTCAACAACCAGTCATCTTTAGTCCACTTGTGCACCCACTATTTGCATTTGCAAATCACCTTCGTGATTTCTTCCGCATTGCTCCCAAATTCAGAGGAAACCCAAGGAAAATAGCTGGGAAACCAATTTCTCCTCCTTTGGAGAATCATCCACGTGAACTCTCTGGAAGAGTTGAGTTACACCATCACTGCTGTGTTTCCACTACTGGAGAGGAAGTTTGGACAAGGGCCTGGAGTGACAGGACAAGGGGAACGGCTTCAAACTGGAAGAGAGTAAGTTTAAATTGGATACTGGGAGGAAATTCTTCCCTCTAAGAGTGGTGAGACCCTGGCACAGGGTGCCCAGAGAAGCTGTGGGTGCCCCTGGATCCCTGGCAGTGCCCAAGGCCAGGCTGGACGGGGCTTGGAGCACCTTGGGATAGTAGAAGGTGTCCCTGCCCATGGCAGGGGTGGCACTGGGTGAGCTTTAAGGTCTCTCCCAGCCCAAACCATTCCATGATTCCATGCCACTGGAATGCTGCTCTCTCCTTTGATCCTCCTAAATTCATATTTAAGGTAGATTTACTAAGGCCATGACTGTCTCCTGTTGTTATGTTTATGTTCTGCCTAACACAGCAGTGACCACGAGGCACAAAGAACTGGGAATATATTCCAGTATTTTCTCTCCTTATCAGACTCAGATTATCACCAAAGTCAATATTGAGGATCACAGGAGTTTACACCTGCTAGCGATTCCATAAGGTATCACCCTGGAGACAGTAAAATGTCATTCCTGATTTCTCAGGGATTTGCCAGTAAGAATGTGGGGCAATTTGAGGATAGCAAAGGGTGGCACAAACACCTCTGGAGTCTCCCAGCCAACGAAGGGCAGCCTTCCCCTGAGACTCCACCACCACGGGAAAAACCAGTCGGGAAGGACGGGCTGCTGGACTCCAACCAGAGCCCTGGCTGCACACCACATTCCCTGCACGACTTATCCCTGACCTTGCCTACAGCTTCTCCCATCTTTAAAACGGGAATTACAACCCCTCCTGCCTCCCTGCAGCCCATCTGTTTAGTTTGTAAGTTCTCCAGGGCAGAGGCTGGTTTTTATTTGTGTGTACAGCACCACATACAGCCAGGTCCTGCTCTTGGCCACAGCTCCAGGCAGGATTGGAACACAAAGCAATGACGGTATCTTGATCAAACATGAACAACTCGGATAAACAATAGAAAAGCAGCTTGATATTTTTTTCCCCGCTGTCTCTGCTTTTCCGTGACTTGTTTATTCATCTCAAAGCCTCAGCAGACATCTAATCAAGCTGTTAAAGAGGCAGATTTGTGGTCAGTCGAGCACTTGGGGAGTTGTTAAACGTTCAAAACCAGTTCTAGTCAGCAAACAGCTTCTTTTTTTTTCCCCCCTTCTCCAGGGTAGTGGTACAGTTTCCTTACTCACTGTATACTCCTGTTACAATTGTGATACAAGTTCTCTCCTACAACATCTCATTAAATTTGGGTAGGGACACCTGCCTTTCTCAGCCCTATCTTGGTTGCACTTTTTGGTCCCGATCCAAATCACGCCACAGACGAAGCAATGATTTCAGCAGGCTTAAGAAAGAAGGAAAAATGTGATAGTTTCCAGATGAGTGTATTATACTAAATTTAACATGCCTTTTGGTACTTAGAATTTCCAGTTTTCCCCCTTCCATTTATGTAATTAGAAATCAAGCGGCAGGAAACCATTCCTATTCCAGCCTCAGTTGGGAAGGCTACAGGCTCCTTCCCACAGAGGGAAAAAGGAGACTTGTCCTCACAAGAAGAAATTTTGCACAGCTTACATGGACAGGTTCAAAAATAGGTTTGGGATAATACATCTTTAATTAAATAAAGCAAAACAAATACAGACCCTTTACGTGGTAATTATATGTGCATATACATATATATATACATCAACACAGACAACAACAAGCAAGGCAGCTGTGAAGAAAACCAAAAAGTTAAGCTTTTACCCCATTTAAAAAGCAATGACAAATTTAAATTCCACTTTTAGAATTGTGCACTTTTTCCACACTCACCCATGTTGACTTCACATTAATGAGCAAGAACCTTTGTTCTGATTATTCTCACTCTAGCACTAAAAGGACACGCTGAGATCCATATCTATAATTGATATTTCTGAGTTCCAGGGCCAGAAGAGCCACTTGATCACAGGCCACAGTAGCCCAAGGTAAGAATTAACTCTAGGAAGTCATCTTTGAGCTGAAGCAGAGCATGTAAGGGCAGGATGACTTCGTTACCAGGGACACAAAATAAAACTTGAACTCATCCTTGGCCCAGATGACACAGCAGGAGCTGAAGCTTTCCCTGCACATTGACAGTCACTGTGTTCAGTCTTGCCACTGCTTTTGGTTCTCCTGGGTCTTGCCCAGGCTGATGCTCCTCTCTCCAGCAGATCCCACTGGCTTCCCAGGCTGCACCACACACAGGCAGAACTCAATAAAACCCCTTTCCAAACCACAGAGGAGCTATGGCTCCAAAGTACATAGTTCAAATTAAAAATTGGGGCCAGATAAAATGATTCAAAATTGGGAGGGAAGAAAGGAAGATATCCTGTTTTCAATAAGCTGCTTTGACCTGACTGATGAATGCAGTCCGGCGAGGGAGGAGGTGGAAAAACAAGGACATGCTGGAGCAATGGTCCTGGATGGTATCATGCTCTGACAGCCTTAATGCTGCTCTGGCACTGGAGCTATTTTATTTCACAAGTCCTTTGCTCCAGGCGAGCTCCTCAGCGTCTGCTGACTCTGGGCACAGCTCAACACGTTCCTCCAGAGCACAGGGTGCACAGAGCAGTGCTCAGCAGAGGTGGGCATGCAGGGCTGCTGCAGCACCCACACCTCAGGCCCGTAAGATAAGGAGTTTCTCAAGCCCTCTGAACTCCAGCCTAGCCCTCAGTCCATCCCCTTCGTTTCCTGGCGTGGTTTAAAAAACAACTGTCACACACCTTGTTTTCGTTTCTGGGGAGGAGCTGCTCTGTCACTTTTCCATCTATCAGCACTCACCATGCAGCACAACAGGCTTTCAATAAAGGGAAGTTCTCTATCAACCTACGCCATTCCATTTCCACCTTGAGACACGCGCTCACTCCTCGTGCTCCACGGACAACACGCAAGCGTGGGACAAAGCAAAGAGATCTGAGAGCCATCTCCACAGCTAGAAAATTGTGCTGAGGAAAGAGGCTGTGAAGAGGAGCTCCTGGGCCAGGGGAAGAGCAGCACACAACGTGCCAAGAAGGCATCACGAGGACTGGGGTCGATGTAAAGAAGGGAGCGCTTGGAGCAGTGTCTTGCCAAGGCAATAAAGAGCTTTAAGTAGTTGTGACCCATTCCCAGACACTGAAACCTCTCTGTTCTCCCACGGAAGAGGGGTGCAAAAACAATCAGCCTAGAGGGTAAGCTGAGAGCCAGATGGCATGAGGATGTGTTTAACTCACCCACTGTCCTGGGAAGTTTCAAACGGGGGTCACTCCGTGACCCAAAGCTCCAACAGACAGCAGGCCCTTGCTGCATCCGTCACACAGTTTGGATTTACCCGTTTGGATTCTGCCTCTTCTGAGAGGACAGAATTCCAATTTTAAAGGGCAACTGTACAAACAGGACATAGGAGTATTTATATTCCTCTCCAAACACCGGCACAAGCAGCAGGGGTCTAGAGGGTGATTTATGAGGTGGGAATGCTTCTTTGAACTGGCGGGTGGATGGGGGTTGCTCTCAGGAGTGGGGAGGAGCAGACGAAGGCTGGCTTTGCTGAGGAGCTCTCCCAGTGGCCCAGGTGGTCCCAGCTGCTGGCTACTCCAAATGAAGTTCTCTCCTTCCATTCTCCCTCTCTCTCACTCACATACAAAGTCAACACACCAGAGAAGGCCATTTTTCTTTTATTTATTTCCCAGAAGAGCTCTTCCTTGCACTTTTCAGACACGATACAAAACAAGCAACAGAACTTTGTTTCATAGACAGAAACAGTTTGTTGGAGTATAAAGAGTTACTGGTGATCGTTACTGAAGAATGTTGGCTTATTCCAGGGGCACTTCAGTATTCCTGAGGAATAATCATTGATTTCTCCTTCCTTCCCACTGGGATAGTCTTAGCCATTAGTCACTGTTCCTGTAAAGCAAGAAGGTTTATATTATTAAAAAGCCATTTGGGTTCCTTACATGGAAGGTGCTGCAGGATGTAAAGCAAGTCACGGAGCTCTGTAACATTTCCAGAGGGCACGGGAACATTTTCATCTTTTGCTAAAGCAAGAAGTTGTGTATGGAGGAATTAGGCAGCTGTTCCATGCCACAAGCATGCCGTGTTTTCATGCATAACCCTCCATTCTGATAAATTGGGTACTTCATAAAACCCCACATTACTATCTATTTATATCTAGTTATCTATTCACAGGCTGAAGAGAAATCAGACTGAAATCAAAGCCACAAAGGGCAAGAGGAAAGGCTGCAGTTGTCTTCTTGTGTTCTTGCACATCAATATAAATCCACATTCCTATCAAAGTCCAGGATTGAGGGGTTTGAGTGATAATACAGGCTAAATAACCTGAAAAATAGGATTTTTCGATTTTGCAAGGAAATCTAGGCTTGTAATTCACAGCCATGGTATTTTAAGCCTTAAAATAATTGTGACATGTTGATTTTAAATTCTGCTGAAGTCACGGTGAAATCCACTTGATCAAATTACTTTAAAAGCCCTCAGAAAATTCTGACCACAAATTAGAACTTTTCTGCATTTGAAGTATTCTTTTGGTCTAGATGAATGGCTCCTGCACTGGTGCTGGGGTTTCATGATGGAATTTCCAACCCAAAGGATGGGCACTGGGATGATCCAAGTTACAGCCAGAAGAGCTGCAAAGTCACTCTGACATCTCCCGATTATTTGGTATTGTGAAGGTCCTCTGTCCTCTCTCATTCTGATTCAGGAGTCAGATTAAGAACTCGATCCTGAAGAATCAACAATCCCAACTGGATAAAGGCCTGAGTAACCTGGTCTGACCTCACAGCTGACCCCCATTACCTCCTTGAAGTCCTTTCCAACTTGAGTTCTCCTGTGATCCTGTGAACTTGACAAGCTCAGAAAACTAGAAATAATTTAGTCCAAGTTGATCTGTGTTACATTTCTCTCTAATAAAGCCGATTTTCTCGCAGATTCTCTCATTTTTGACAAGTTAGCATTTGAACAGAACTCAGTTTTGTAAAGGAAATCCTACGGAGTTGAGTTATAACAAATTTTTCTAGGAAAAAAAGAGATGAGTGATAATGCAACAATATTTTCCATGTTCCTAACCACGAGAAATGAAATAATTTTGTTGTAATAACCCTGGAGCCATTACCCATGACATGACATTTTGGAGGGAATTAATGACATTAACCATTAGGTGGCTTCATCCGCATTTTCCCTCTCTCAGCCTCTTTGTGCCAGAGAAAGCCATGGAGACAGTGCACTGGAAACTATTTGTCTTGTGCCATGCAGGCATCTGAAGTGTCCTTCCAGTTACCTCATGCTTCCAAGGACCACCCTTGCTCCAGATTAGTCCTTAATCCAAATAAAATCCCTTCCTAGGGTGACTGGACACTCAGTTTTCTGCTGCCCAACATCCCTAGGAACAAGCACCCTTGAATGAATAATTCTCTCTCAGAACGTGTGAGCAGTGCATTTATCACTCACATGAAGCCACAGACATGGCATTCCAACTTTTTTTTGGAGACAAACTGGAGGAATAACCTCAGGATGATGTGGAAAACTAACACATTCTAATATTAACAAATCTGGCCAGAAGAGCCACACAGATTTTTGATTCTGGGCAGCAGCTGGCAATGCTGATCAGCTGCATCCAAGTCAGTTTCTGCATTTTGCTCTCCAAAGATTTTATTCGTTGGAGAATCCCTTTAACAGGCAGCTGGAGGAAGTACTTGTAAGCAGGTATATCTGGTAGGGCTGCAGAAGGCTGGCAGAAGCTCATCTGCCAGTAAATCTAAGGAGGACAGGGCTCAACTTGCAGCTCTAGGAGCACCAGGAAAAGCCTGGAAACACCTGCAGGCCTCCTGCAGCAGGCAGAGGAGGGACACAGGAGGGATTTCTGCACTCTGTGTCCTGCACAAAAAGCTCCTGGCAGAGTATTTTACCTCAGTGAGTGCTGAAGTAACTGTGAATATGTCCTGGAGGATGCCTCTCCACCAGGGTCACTGAAATGATTTAACCAGGCCACGGCTTTGTGGATCCAAAACACATACTCACACTCCTTTTATTTTCCAGATGCCACAATGATAAATTACCATGAGAACAGCCCCAACTTTGACACGTGAAGAAATTAAGAAAACATTAATGGAGTCAGTTTGTGGGCTGGTGCACTGCAGCCAGTTTGCAAGTGCACAAATGGCTCCTGCTAATTAATCTATTTTTAAATCTTTTACTTCAGCGTGGTAAAATACTTTTAAATATTTTACACTTCAGTGTTAATACTGAACTCGTTGAAATTATCCTCTTCAAAACTGCTTATAGGGTGTATTTTTTCCCAGGCTAACTACTACATTACTATCCAGACAAGCAAGCCACAAAACATACAAGTGATCAGTGTTTTCATATTGAAAAAAAACCCTATGGAAGATCAAAGATCTGCTTCCACAGTCAGATCTACCTGACGTGCCTGACATGACTTTCAGTTTCTTCCCAGCTCATCTCCTTTAAAGTCTGAAGAACCTTAATATTAGTTTAGTTTTTCTGCTTTTCTGACATGTATTTTTATTGTGTTTTCAGGCTGTGGGAAAAGCTACCTGTGGGATCTGTTAAACTAATTCCATGTATTCAGTCTAGTAAATTTACTGTTACACACACCAGATTTTAAAGAGCAGGGAACCATTCCAGCTTTGGCAACACAAGTTGCTTCCTACTAGCACTCCTTTGGGAAAGGCAGAGGAATATCCATGAACATGGATATGCTGATTTACAAACAGCTACCAATCAGTAGTAGGTGGCATCGATACTTACTTTTACAAATTTACCATGGAGAAGATATGGAGACTGGAAGTCGTGTTGACAATTGGAATAAGCCATTCCTAACCCCATCCCTGATCCAAATGCAATAGGCCATGCCTTTCCTGTGGAAAAGGCAAGCAGAGAGGAAAAAGTAAAGTTAAGGAAAGCTGTTTGTTATTTATTGTTCCATAAGCACCAAGAAAGAACAAATCACTAGAAGATGCATTCTAGGAATTTTCAAGCTCTAAAATCCTCCAAACCAGCCCACTGCAGAAATGGAAGAGTAACAGTAACACAAGTTCAGAATTTAACAGAGAGCAATCTCTGAATTCAAGGTATTACTGAAAATTACTCTGTTTTAAAGCACAACTGAAGAACTAAGAGCAGTTTTAAAGCCCTGGCAAGGCTGGCATAAAGTGATGTCTAGACACATGGCTCCAGTGATTTGGCTCAGGGTCTCCTGCAATTCCAGGATCTGAGCCGAGCACAGGAGGAGCTCAGGAGGTGCCATGGATAACAACCTTGTTACACAACAGCTAAAAGTTGTGGGAACTCCATTTCAACGGAAAAGACAGGACAAAAAAACAATGGGAGAATTGGTCTAACAAGCTGATTAAATTTTACATGCCTCCAAGACTTAACTGCACCTACAACAGATAGAAACTGGGAAGCCAGGCAGCCAAGACTAACGCAGTGTACTTACTTTTGAAGAAGATGACTGAGAAAACAATTCCTAATCCAAATCCAGCACCTGTAAGAAGAAATGCAGAAAGTGAGGACAAAGATAAAGCAAAGTAATGGAAAATGATTTAATTCTTTACAGTAATTCTTTATTCCAACTCAGGAATATCTATCCAACTACATGTTATTTCAGCACACCAAACCAAAGAGTCCTTACACAAGAAATCTAAAAAAACCAATTCTTCTTAAGTAACTGTAAGCAGCTAATTCAGATTAGAATCCCAACATATGTTATAAGTACATTATCAGAAATATCTGGAAAACAAACCAGACTCTCATCCCAGGGAAAGTTCCTGAATTTCTGTCACCATCTACAATGTGGAATTAAAATTTATTTGGCTCATTGTCAGCAAATGAGAAACACTTAAATGAAAACTTATTGTGTCCTTGAGCTTTAGATTCTGCAGATGAATATCTCATTGTAGTTCGTTTATCTCACTGCTTTAACTGCTTCAATGTGTGTCCTGAGGGCAGCAGAACTTTGAAGCTTTGTGTTACCCTATACCTTACAAAGAAAGCTCCAGGCTGCTTATCTTTCACATCCACAACATTCATTATGGAGCACATTTAAACACATTAGGAGTGAATGACTTTTCACATCCTTCTACTATATATAGAAATAACTGCAGCAGTTGAAACAAAATTATTCAGCACCATTTAAAAACTCGGCATATTTAAAAATAATTTTTTGCTTTCCTTGGAAGGTGATCTTAAGATTTTCAGCAAGATGTCAGGCAAGTCTGCAAAACTCCTCTCAGGACCCAATAAATATAACAGTGAAAACTTGCAGCTGAGTGGGCAAATTCTACCTTTAATTATGTCCACTAAAGACAAGAATTTTAGATAAGGCATGGAAGTACAAAAGTTTGAAAAAGGAAAAAAAAAACAGTCATGCATATGCTCATTAAAAAGCCAACTCAACAGCTTCAGGTTTATTTTGCAGCAAACACATCCTGTTACGGGTTTCAAGTCTCTCCTTTCAATACAAGAAATTTAATTTAAATATAAAAAGTTTATTAATTAAAATACATCTTTATTTTTTTATATTCCTAAAAGCACGTGATCCTGTTGAATGCATCAGTGAGTTGAGTCCAGAACAATGCCAAGGATCCTGCACCCTCATGGCATACAGGATGATGTTCCTCTACGTTTCCTTGTGCCCTTCAACACTTTTTCCTTGTAAAAAGTATATTGATAGTTTCCACTGAGGAACTCAATAAATACTTGACATCCTAAGTACATCAGGATGCACCACCTCGTACCTTAACTAAGCATCCCATGTTTTTTATTGATTATAAACCCCTGAATATTAGAACAGAGGTGAGCAAACGTGATCTGAGCAAACCCCCTCGGGTTCACTCTCTGCTAGGACTTTACTCTCTGTATCTACCGAGAGCTGGAAACGGGGATTGATTTGAGAACCCTTTTCATTTTACTGCAGCTTTTCAGTTGTGCCAGAGGTAACTGCTTTACCAGGTGGTTACAGCTTGGGAGCAGGCTCCCAGAACACGCAGGGAGAGCTCTGACCGCCCGCCAGGCCGTCCTGACAGAACTCCCCTGGACATTTTCGAGCCCGAGCGCTCCGCGGAAGGTCGGGTTTGCACTCTAATCACTCGCACAGCTCCAGGAAAGTCTCGGATCCTCGGATATCTGCTCAGAGCGTCACGGTTTTTGTGCCTCTCAGACAGAAAGAGACGCTCCTTGGAGCAGCTCCTTCAGAGCCGTGGCACTGAGCAGCGCTCACCCGCAGCCTGGAAGAGACATCAGGCCTTCCCCAGAGCCCCAGCTCACCCCTCTAACCCCCAGCCCTCCCAGCAGAGCCTTCCTGCCGTACCTTTGCTGTTTCCCAGCTGGTGCTGGCTCTCCCGCAGTATTTATGCCATAAGGATAATTACTGTCTTCAGAATTCGTCCTGTTTGGCGCCCTGGCCCGGCCCCTCTGCCAGCCTGTTCCCACGATCTGCAGTTTGGTTTGGGCTGTTGCACTTCAGGGCCGACAAGGACTTGGTGGGGAATTCTCTCTGTTCAGATGGCACCAGGACTGTTTGAACTGCCCGGTTCAGCAGCCCTGCCACGAGGGAGTGATCCCAATCCTACAGTTCCTGTCCCCAGGAAGATCCCCTCTGCCAATCCAAACAGTTTAGCTAATCAATGAGAAATGATTTACAGGATGACAAATTCTGCATCATCTCCATGCACAGCCTGGGCAGTTTCTAATGTCACCACATTTTCCACGTTACCAGTCAAACCCACATTCTTCTCACCAGGCTCATGGTGAACTGCTTCCTGTCTTGTCTTAAGACAACCCTGCACTAAGGAAGCAGTTATAATTAATACAGTTTCTTTCCATTTACTTCCAGAAATTATCGTTATCTCGTACTCTCTTCACCTCCTTCAGATGTTCTCTCACATTACAGCCCCTCTATAAGGGCTCCACTCAGATGCCATCAATGCTGCTTCCTGTTGGCCATGGGGGAAGCCACAGGATACACTTAAAAGGTGAAAAATTTATTATTTATGTCAACTGCAATTCGGCCTAAGCCTAAAACACAAACTAGGCCTTCCCCCACACCAACACCACTGTTTAACAGATGTGGTCCAGCATGACTGACTCAGGAAAAATTACTCTATCTTAAAGCTTTTTCTGAAGCAGCTTATTTGAAGGGATTGTTCTGCTTCATGCAAATGCATTTTTTGTCCAATTTTAGAGGCTAGCATTGCACTTTGTTCCAGCCATAAGGAGTCTGCAGTGACAATTAGTACAAAAAAAATTATGGTAAAATAGCTAAGACCTTGCTCTAAGTAATGAAAATGCTACAGCGAAGTGAAGGAGGAGACCTGATAGCTAATGGGTTTTGGCTTTCTGTACAAGAAGGCAACTTGAGAAACAAAGCCAAAGGAGTACCTTAGCTTTCCTCATCTCAAAGGCAGCTTGGTTCACTCCCCTCCTGACTGAGGCACAGTCTGTGCTCACAACTGTTTTGATCATAATGCCCTGTCCACTGGAAACACCGGATCTGCCCCTCACACCAGCACTGCAGGCACAGCATTCACTCTTTTGTACTTGGTTTTAACTTAAACCCAGAACCTTCAGCTACATTTAATTCCTTAGCCCGTCTGGTTAAGGACCTCTTTCTGCGGGAAGTTTGTCACTCATCTTCATTCCACTAGAAAGTATTTGTGGTTATGTGGTCATTTCCTGTGTCTCCAAGACCAAGGGGGAGCAAAACCATCTTGCCTCGGGAGCAAAGTAATGCATTTCACTTTAATTCTATATAAAGTTACACCAGAGATAAACAATGGCAGAGCTGATGATGAGTTTTACAGGTTTAAGTTCTCACATGCTCCATTTCCTCTTAAAGAGGCAACATGTCGCTTCAAAGGGCCTCCCACCTGACCAGGGGACACTCCAGCTGTTCCTCCTAAAGATCAGCACCTCTAGGCCAGGCTTTAACTTCGTAACAATAAAACATGAAAGGTTTATCTTACAATAAAAACAAACGAACATGGAAAAGCAAAGGGCTTGATCCACGCCAGGCACATTTTCCCTCCCTTCCTTGCATGACAGACTCTTTGGAGGAAAAGGCCACAGGAAAGAGTACAGCCCATTTTTCACCTTCTCTGACAGTTTAAAATGTTTAACTAGAAAAACAGCCTCTTCCACCCCACATCCATCACTTCAGCCTAAACTCATTTACAGTGTCAACAGGGGACAGGACAGTTGTGTGGACACCTCACCCCTGCTCCCCACTATGCGTCCCAGCCACACAGAGCGTCCCAGCCACACGGAATTGGCATTAGACAGCAAGCCCAGGCGCCAAAACTTTTTCTTTCTACGTTTTTGGCTCTTACACCTTCCAAGAAAAACGTCCCAGTACCTCCAATCAATCTAACACGCAGGAGAGCACGCGCTGTATACCCAACAGGACATCATAAAAGTGTCTCGGAGAGAAACACAAATCTTCGGGATGGGCTCCTGCCCCGTAAGAACATCTGGGAAAAGCTTTTTCTATAAATTTAATCAGCAGTCGCTCCAAGAGTGATACTACACGGTTCTTTCCTAGGCTACCCAAGTAGCTACAGGCTGAGGCAGCTATTAACACAGCCACACCTAGATGTACTTTGCTTCAAAAGCTTGAAACTTAAAATAGAAGGATTAAAATATGCTCACTGACATCTGGCAGATGTGTTGCTGTTACTATAGCAGCTGGAAGGTTTTCAATTACTTAATCCCAAAACGAAAACTATTATTTTCCTTTGCCATTCCACACACACAAAACTGAGAGCTTCGGCCTCCAATCCCACTCTGACAAGATACATAAAGAATTGCTTTGCAAAAATGTGGAGGAAAGCTGCCTTCATACACCAGGGCCTTCACAGGGCAGCATTTAGCACCAGTTAGAAATCCGAGACCATGAAATCACTTATTTACGGAGAGAATTAATTTTAAGCAGACTCTTAGCAAGGTCTTAGTGGCAGGAATCAGATTTTCTTCAAACCAACTTTGAAGCTTTCATTCCCATCTCCCCTGTGGTGTGGATTGTTTGCAGAGCAGACACAAAAATGAGCAAGGACAGGAGAAGAAAACACGGTGAAATTATATACCAAGTACTCAAGAAAGAAGCAGAAAAAAGAGTGTTTTGTTTTATACTAGCATCTGACTGTAGTAAGAATTGGAATAACAAAATATTAATATCCAAATATCATTATAATCAAAAATCCTGACATGCTTTCAGGGGCTACTTTCACCCTTTAGCACTCAGGGTCAGGTCAAGTGCTGCTCAAAGGCAAACCTTGGGTAAACATCAGCCCTGCTGCAGAGGCACAGGCAGCAGCACGAGGGGCCATGATCTCCCCAGGAATCACGGTGATACAGGACCAGGAACTTCAGCCTCACACCAGGGAATGAACTGTGAGACCTGAGGGCACAAGTGTTTCCTCCCTCCTTTAAAAGGAGAAGGGGAAAGGAGTGGAAGCTGCTCGATGATGAGACAGCGCAACTTCCCTGTGAAGGTGGGGAGGCCCTGGCACTTTCCCAGAGATTTCCCAGAGAAGCTGTGGCTGCCCCATCCCTGGAAATGTCCAAGGCTGGGTTGGACAGGGCTTGGAGCAGCCTGGGGTGGTGGAAGGTGTCCCTGCCCATGGCAGGGGGTGGGACTGGATGAGCCTTAAGGTGCCTCCCAACCCAAACCATTCTGGGATTCTATGATCAATATTGCACCAAGCTTGTAGGCAAATCAGGGCTGTGCTTGCTTTAGAAGCTCACGTATAAAAATTCAGCAATACTCTCGTAACACAGAAATACCCCTTTGACAGGAAACTTTACTCGTCTTACTGCAATTACACGTTCTGCTAATAAAAACAGTAACATTGTTGAAAAGAAAGATTTAGCAGGAGTAAACACACCCACACTCAGGGCTTTTGGAGCCCAGCTATGAGGGTTGGCAACACTACGGCTTCACACCCACCCCGCACAGGCTGGCCAGTACTGACGTCTGCTGGCCCAGCTCAGAAACAGAGGCAACTGAGAGCAAGAAGAGTTTCAGGGGCATCTCACTGGCAGGAACGAAGAGGAAAGAAGCCTGATCCTTCTCAAACCTCCTGCTATTCATTTATTATCACCAAGGATGTGCCAGCAGCCCCGAAAGGATTTTCTCAGAGAACTGTTTCTGATATAAAGAAACAAAATCTTGTTCCCACCTACTGCTACATCTCAAGGACCAAACCTCAGGATATCACTTGGCTACAGTCCCTTTCCCCTGGGCACTGCCTCTGCGTGCCACCTCCAAAAAAAGTCAGAGCTGGCATCTCATCAATGCACTAATGCAGAGGTCCAGGAAGTCAGGGCATTTTGGATTCATTTCGGGTGGAGCAGAGCTTAGGAGGGCTGGGGTTTGCAAAGGCTGCACCAGCAGATGGACTGTCACAGCTCCTCTCTCAGGCTGCCTTGCTCCCAGGGCCAGCAGAGCAGGCTGGCACCGCTGCTGGGGCACAGCTGGGCAGGGCACACTCCCTGACTCAGCCAGAGCGCCCGCCAGGAGTGCAGCAGGGCACAACGCGCTCGGGAGGAGACCTGGATTCCTCAAGAGTTTCCTGTCTTTTTCTTCCAAGAGAAGATAATACCCCCTTAATTCCTAGATGGACATTGTATTCAGAGCTCCGCTAACATCATGCCTAAATATTGCTGTTAGATTTTTTTCTCAAAACAGCACTTGCCCACCTCTTCCAAAGAAAACATTTTTTGTTGTCTGTGCTGCCTCCCTGCACAGCCTGAGCCATGAGCAGTTAATATTTACACTACTTGGTCTGTGCAAGACACAACTGGTAGAGCTGGATCTTCTGTACGACAAGGAAAAATAACTTGGGGCTCCAACAAAGCTCACACAATGCAGTTGTGTGCTCACATAATACCCATGTTCTCCAGCATTAAAAACAAAACCCCAAAGGAAGAACAAGCCTTCCGACCTGGTAGCTAAGACTGGATGGCCACGATACAACTGCCAAGCAAAAAAAACACTTCAAAACAGGAATTTCAGGATTTTTGTATATTTAGACAAAGTCTAATCCAGTTTTCAGAAAGTGTAATCAAGTTTTATCATTATATAGACTGACTTTATCCTATTCATAACCATGTGAAGGATTATTTAAAAATACTGACATTGCAATCCATACAATGATTCTTTCTGAAATAGCCAATCTGTGGAATGACACAAACAATACAATTTCATCCTTGCCATTAACAGAGCAGCTATTAAAGCAGGCCAGATGATGCAAGCCAGAAGAAATAATGTTAACAGTTGCAGGAGAATTCAAAGTGCCCTTTTCTCTTAAAAAAAAATCCCTATTAAATGGAAATTAGAAGCATTTTATTTTCAGATGTCAAAACAGAGGATTAGAGGAAAACGAAATCACTACACTGGGTTATTTACAAGCTTCCAGGCTGAATTTTGGTCAATCACAGACATACATCAAAACATTTCTCTCCTGCAAAAAAATGAACTTCAACACAGCAACTTCATACACACAAGTCAGGAAGCAAACAGCTTCCCTAGGATTACTTTCAAGTATCAGGGAAATTACAGTGTTCAACTCATTTAAAACAACAACAGCTTCAAAACAAACCAAGATGTTCGGGCACATAAACCTCCCTCCCTCCCTTCCACACATACTCTTTTATTGCCTCTCTGTCCCCTGGAAACAGCACATAATAATAATTTGTCCAAAATTACAGCCTTGCGGCAAAAAACACCTCTGTCAGTCTTTTGTGAGTAACTGTCATTCCAAATAAACAGCCATGAACTATCCATCAGTTAAACAAACAGACCAACCCTTTGAACATGGTTTGGAGCCTGCAGGATGGAGGAAGACCACAAAACTGTTTACTTCTTCATCCCTCTGCAGAGCTCTACTGAAAAGGAAGAAATGGCTGTGAATGTCCTGGGGAGGACACAGGAGTTGAGAAAGGTTTGCAAGCTGGGAAGGAAAAGAAAGCCATGGTAGTTCGAGCCTCTGTTCCCACACCCCAAACAAACAACTTTCCCGTAAGAAAGTAACGAGTAGCTTTTCTGCACGAAAAATCAGTATCAGAACCCAAAAAAAGGCACTTTTTTAAAAACGACTGCCTGGGTGAAAAGCCCCGAGAATGTTGCAAAGCCAGAGCCAGCAGGACCTGGACTGTCCGTCAGAAACCGCCGGGGCAGCTCAGAGAGCACAACCCAGCCCCCTGCACACAAACACTGCTCACAACTGCGTTTGGAATGGAGGAGGAACAAAACCACCTAGATACAGCCTCATCATTAGCAAAACAAATAAATACCAGTCCTAATAAAAACGAGGTGACCACAAGCTCCATTTAACAATGGCTCAATGTTTTGCGCAGGCACTGCCGGGTTTACTTACTCTTTGAAATTAAATACTGTCTTAACAACGCCTGACAACATCCTCTGTTTGGAACTAACAGGAAAAAGTTAATACTAAATTACAAGATCCACACAGGTAGTGACCAAGAGCTCGAAAACATAATACAGCATTTCAAAAGATGCAACACAAGATAAATATTTATTTTGGAAGTTTCAGTGGCAGGAGATCAAGTTTTTTTCAGGAGCTTGGTCTCCAACTAAAACAGCATTGCACAACTACCAACAACAGAGCTAAGGACAAAGCCCGGCTTAGGCAGTGTAGTGGGAATCCTGACGGGCTGAGGACAGGCTGCACAGCCCCCAGCTGGAATTCAGAACCACATTACTGCTCATGAAGCCAGCCTGAGAGCTCTACCTCCCCTTCTCCCCCTCCTCTGTTTCCCATGTCCCTCCAGCCCTCAAACTAATCCACAGGAGTTATCTGTCCACAGTTCTCACAGACACTGGGAAATGTCCCGCATGCAAGGCTCCAGAAATTCAGTGCTTTCATTTATTTAGAGAGTCTGGAATGGGAAAACACTGGGCTAATCACGATGTTTGTTTTTCCCCAGCCACTGGCTGGAAAGATCTCCCTGGCTGTAGCACTCAGGAAGGATGTAAAGGAGCGTTTGGGAAGGAAACTGTGGCCATCAAAGGGAAAAGTCTGACAAAAAAAGTAAGAAGTTTACCAAATCTTATATCCCACGTAACAAGCAACTAAATCCTCAAGTGAAAAAGTTTATTTTCTTTCCTTCCTTCTTTCCAGTACAACAACCACCCTTGATAATTTATTGGAAACTGCAGCAATCTTTGCAGTAATATTACAAAACCAATCAACACGACCATTCAACGTTTTAATGTCCCTGCAGAGAAAACAATCATTCCCACTGGGATACCATGGAAAAATTTGTGTTGTCAGCACACAGTTCATGGAGGAGGTTGCCAGAACAAATGCTTCAGTTACTGATCAATTGTAAAAGCACACGAACCAGAAAAGTGCCCTCACACATGAAGAGAAACGCGTGTCTGAGCTCATCCCACTGGGTTTGGTGCTAAGATAAAGAGAAGCAGCACCCGTGACCTTTTTGGGCAGTCTAATGACAAACATGAATTTGACTGAGATCTCCACTCAGCATCCTCGTGAAGCCAACACTGGGAATGCTTGGACTGGAGCACCAGCACACAAGGCAAAGCAGGTTCTCTTTTTTCTTGCCACTTCAGGATGGAAGAAAACACCGAATCGAAATGAGAGGCCCACTGAAGAGTCAGGAGTGCAGGTGACAGACACCAAACCAAGGTGCAGACACACCTGAAGGACAGGGCCATCCAGAGGGACCTGGGCAAGCCTGAGGAGAGGCCCACGGGAATCCCAGGAGGTTGAACAGGAACAGGTGCTGGTGCTACACACGGGTCAGGGCAACCCCCGGGATCAATCCCGGCTGAGGGATGAACAGACTGGGAGCAGCCCGAGGGAGAAGCACCCGGGGGTGCTGTGGGTGAGAGCTGGGCATGACCCAGCCCAGGGACTCCCCGTGCCCGGGGCTGAGCCCCAGCGTGGGCAGCAGGAAAGGGGAGATCCTGCCCCTCTGCCCTGCTCAGGTGAGACCCCACCTGCAGAGCTGCCCCAGCACGGGAAGGAGCTGGAGCTGCTGGAGAGAGTCCAGAGGAGGCTCCAGGATGAGCAGAGGGATGGAGCAGCTCTGCTGGGAGGAGAGGCTGAGAGAACTGGGATTGTTCAGCCTGGAAAAAAGAAGGTTTTGGGGTGACCTAATTGCAGCCTTTCAGTACCTGAAGGGAGCTGACAGGAAAGATGGAGAGAGACTGTTTACAAGGGCCTGGAGAGACAGGACAAGGGGGAACGGCTTCCCAAAGACAGAAGGCAGGGTTACATTGGATGACTGGAAAAAATTCTTCCCTGTGAGGGTGGGAAGGCCCTGGAACAGGTTGTCCAGAGAAGCTGTGGCTGCCCCATCCCTGGAAGAGCTCAAGGCCAGGTTGGACAGGGCTTGGAGCAGCCTGGGACAGTGGAAGGTGTCCCTGCCCATGGCAGGGGGGGGATGGGATGAGCTTTAAGGTCCCTTCCAGCACAAACCAGTCTGGGATTCTGTGAAATCAACCCTGTATCCACTTCTTTCAGCCTTCAGGACAGAGGATGTACAGGATTCTGACATGTACAGCTGCAGCATAGAACAAGTTCTTGTTTATAATTTGGCATACTTAATATTTTATGATAAAGCAACCAATGTTATGGAAACATAAACATATCCAGATATGTTTGTCAGACAAACCTGAATAGAATTTCATAAGGAAAAACACTGCTCTGGAGCACTTGACACTTTTCAAAGGTCTGTTATAAACAATGGAAGTTTCAGTTTACTTAAAATTATTAAACATCTTTTCTAATGGAAAAGTATTAGGCAACTAAAACCCCCGAGTTCCTCATCAGCTTTCAAGAACAAGGCCACTGCAGCAGCAGGAAATAAACATTCATATTTCCCAGATATTATTTATGGTTCTAAGAGACATCTGCACCAACATGGAACGAATACCTTTTGTCAGACACTGCACTTCCTGCTCTATACATTGCATTTCAAGCTTTGGGTTTGTAAACACATTTGGCGAAGCCACAAGCTCTGCCTGGTGTCACCTGGCAGCCGGTGACAGGGCGAGCACGGCACTGCCACCACCACCCCTAAAACTCACAGTACTCACTGAAACCTCGTGAACGGCTTGTTGCAGGAAAATGAGGCATAACTCTCACTTCGAGGGCAAACAAACACGGGAAAAAATCCCACAGAACTGCTCCCCTACTTAACGAAAAGGCAGAACTACAGGGCTGGGACACGGACGGAGCTTCTCAATGTCACACTCCACACGCTGTACCAAGTAACACGTGCCAGAGCTCTCAGCCTGTCACGCTGCCTATTGCTTTTAATAAACGCAGCCCCCTCGCACGCGGAGCGCTGTGACCAGCCCTGCCCAGGCTGCTTTCAAGCCCCCGCCGCAGCGAAGCCAAGGCGGGCAAGGTCGCGCCACGCCAGGACCCGGTCGCGCCCGCCCGCCGCTCATTCATTCCGCCCGGGAGGCCTCCCAGATTGCCCACGGAGCCCAGATTTCGCACGGAAACCTCTTACATTCAACACAGGGAGTACCCAGAGGTCAAGCACGGCCGGACCGCGGTAAGCCGGGACCGGGCCGGGGCGCAGAGCTGGGAGCGGGCCCGGCGGGGGTCCGAGCTGGCGGCCAAGGTCACCTTGCCAGGCCCGGGGTCGCCGGCTCTACCCGACGCCGGGGGCAGCTATGAGGGCGGATCCTCCGGACACCCCGAGCCCCTGCCGGGCTCACAACCGCTCTGAGGCGGACCCGGGGCGGCGGGGGGCAGTGGGCCCCGCGCCGCGGGGACACGCCGGCTGCCACTCTCCCAGCTCCGGGGAGCCCCGGGGACCACCACCGCTCTTCCCCGGGCCCTCCCGCTCCGTCGTGCCCGTGCCGCTCTTACCCAGCTTGACGGCGGAGTCCGCCACACACCGGTCCCACTTCCTGCCCAGGTCGCCCTCCGACGCCATCTTGCCCGTCCCCTCGCCTCCTCCCCCGCGCAACTCTCGCGAGACCTGGTGCTCCACCTATCGCCCGCGCCGGCAGATCTCGCGAGATTTTCCCCGGCGTTGCCATGGTTACCGGCGGGAGGGCGTCATGGCCGCTGCGCCCGACCTTGGGCCCGGCCCAAAATCCCGTTTTTCCCCGTAGGATCCGGCCCAAAACGCCGTTTTCCCCCGTAAGACCGGGCTCGCCACGTCCCCAGCCCGTCCCGGGCTCCATCTCTCCGTCTAGAGCTCCCGCTGTGTCCTTGTTAGCCCTCGTCTCCCTCAGCCTATGGCAGCATCCCTACCTCCTCGCAGGCGCCTGGCTTGGGCCCGCGCCCGCCGCCCCCCTGGCCGCAGGGCTCTCGCCTCTCCCATGGTAAGAGCCGAGCCGTGCTGCAGGGCGAGCTTTCTCATGCAGCCTTGGGTACAGCACGGGACACGCGCTCCCGTGCAGGTTTTCCCCGGCAGCGGCCCTACATCCCGCACAGCTCCTGCATCACCTCGGCGAGAGGAAGAACGTTCCGTGAGGGTGGCAGAGCTCTGGAACAGGCGGCCAGGGAGGGCGTGGAATCTCCCTCGCTGGAGACATCCCAAACCCACCTGGATGGATTCCTGTGTCACCTGCTCCAGGTGTCCTTGTCGTGGCAGGGAGGTTGAAACGAATGATCTCCAGAAATCCCTTCCAACCCTAACAATTCTGTGATTTTTGCTGTCTGGCCTCAGCTGCTCCTCAGGGCCTGAAATGAGGTACAGGTGCGTGAATAAAAAGACAGCTGTTGTCAATCCCTATCAATAGCCCAGGAATCACCTAATTTTAAGAGCAACCTGGGCCCCCCATATTCTTGTTTATTTGAGAAAAGAAGCTGAATAACCCCAGCAAGATCGTTCTGTCGCATTCAGGAAGTTATTCCACACAATAGGTTGATAATTAGAATCACAGAATTGCAGAATGGTTTGGGTTGGGAGGGATATTAAAAGTTGATTCAGTGTCACCCCCTGCCATGGCAGGGACACCTCCCACTGTCCCAGGGTGCTCCAGTCCCAGTGTCCAACCTGGCCTTGGGCACTTCCAGGGATCCAGGGGCAGCCACAGCTGCTCTGGGCACCTGTGCCAGGGCCTGCCCACCCTCCCAGGGAAGAATTTCTTCCTTGTAGATACACACATATATATATTTCCTAATTTTAGAGGAAGAGGTTGTGGGAAGGATTCCCACTGACTTCTGGGGCTTCTGCCCACCCTGCAGTGTGCTACAGCTTTGTGGAGCCCAAAACGTAAGTGTGAATGTCTTCAAACCTACTATATTGAACTTTGTGTTGCAAATGGTGTGTAGGCTGCCTGGAAGGCATTCTCTAAAAGCCTCGTGAAAAAAAACCCAGGGTGTTTGTCAAGTATTGATGTCCCCATTCACACTGTGAGGCAATTTTTAGCTGGGATTACTTGTTTTGATTTCTTCAAGTTCTGGCAATTTTCTTTATCGAGGTGGAGGAGGCTCTGCTGCCTCATAAAACTGGAAGTTCTTTAGCAAGTCAATTACAGACTAAAGCAACAAACAAGTGAAAAATTATTGAAGGTGGCAAAAATTTCACTGAGTTATTGTTGGTTTAGGTCTTAAAAGTACAACTGGTTTTGATCTGGAGTCACAATGGAAGATTTTTACTTTTAATTAGTTTGGTTTAACTCCTCCACATATCACAGAACAATCACAATTATTATTTTCACTTCCTTATGAAATCTAAATAGCTTTTTAAAACTTATTTTGAAAGGCACATGGTTAAAGTGAGCCCTTGGAGGTTCAAGAGGTTTCCCTGGAGAAGGCAGCCCTTGTTCTGTAAGGGGATCTTCCTTTTCTCTTCCTCCCCCTGCAATTTGCTCAAATCAGTCTGCATTGCTGCATAGTTGGTATCCAAAATAGAACCACGCATCGAGTTACTTATAAAAATACCAACATGATCCAGCAGTTTTTTCCCCGAATAGCTACAGAAGTGCTTTCTGAAACCACTGCCCCAGCGGTGCCAGCTCCACCCTCCCGTTTCCAAACAGCTCTGGAAAATATCAAGAGGGGGAAGATAACTTGAAGCCTCCAAAATAATTCTTTAATTTTTCATCCCCAAAATTAAATTCCAGAAGGCAGTGTTATAAACCAACCCAGAAATGTGGTCTTCTCTTGGCAAAAACAAATGCTCGGTGCAGGCCAGTGTAGTCTCACTTCACACTTACTCATTTTCAGGCTGTTAGGCTCCCTGGAAAATGCAGTTTTTCGGGATGAAGGAAGGAGTGGTGAGCTGCTGGATTGTGAGGCACTTCGTAAAGGGTTGTGTTGCTGTGTCTCAATGTATCCCGACAGCCTCACCTCAGGACCTGGCGCATTAAACCCTTTCCAAGGGGATGGAATGGTTCAGGGTAATTGTTTTGAACATCCAGCTTCCTTTGGAGAAATCACTCTGCTGCTTTTAAATCCCAGAGTCACTGAGTGATCAGAGGGGGCTCTGGAAAACGTTATCCATTAAGGATCTAGAGCACATTCTCTGTACCCCTTCCCCACCCTAGGGAAAAATTAAGGCAGGAGGGAATGTGTCCAAAGACAGGCTTTTCTCTCCATTGCTATAGTTACTTGGCAATTAGACCCTCGCAGTGTAATATCAAGTATTTATTATTGTGGGACTCCAAGGTGATGTTTAGACCATGCGGTTTTAAAAAACCTTTTTTTGCATTTTACAGCCCAGCATGTGCTGTCCCAGGATTCCTTCCCTGCCTTCTCCCCTCATGCTCTCCCTTCCTTTCTTTCCAGTAAATAAGTGTATGAATAAATGGAGGAAATGAAGCCAGAAAGCTTCAAAATGTGCCCTGTATTTCTCTGGTGGAAGTCACCTTCTAGTTGAAGTAGGTTCAGACCTTGTATCCCCAGTTTTGTTAACTCTGTACCTGACTGAGTTGTGTATGGAATTTGGAACTGCTCACCAGGAGTTAGACACTGGTTAGGTTTTCAGCAGGAGGCCATCAGGTAAGCCAGAGGCAGGACTGGGGATCTCAGATGAATAAGTACCATTATTATTCTTCAGAATTGCTGCTTCCCTGGTGGACAGTGGAGGATTCATGCAGAGGGCACATCCAGGGCTCTGTCCAGTCCTGAGCCCTTCATGTAGGAAGGACATTGAGGGGCTGGAGCCTGTCCAGAGACAGAAACAGAGCTGGAGAAGGGGCTCAGCCTGGAGAAAAGGAGGCTCGGGGGGGCCCTTGTGGCTCTGCACAACTCCCTGACAGGAGGGGGCAGCCGGGGGGGTCGGGCTCTGCTCCCAGGGAACAGGGACAGGAGCAGAGGGAACGGCCTCAGACTGGGGAAGTTAAAGTTGGACATCAGCAGGAATTTCTCCATGGAAAGGGTGCTCAGGCCTTGGCTGGGGCTGCCCAGGGAGGTTTGGAGTGCCCATCCCTGGAGGTGTCCAAGGAAGGCCTGGATGTGACACTCAGTGCTCTGGGCTGGGGACAAGGTGGGGATAGGGCACAGCTCGGACTTGATGGTGTAGGAGGGCTTTTCCAACCAGAAGGATTCTATGATTCCACAGCTGCACTTGGAGGTGAGGAGCTCCTCTGGAGCTGTACCAGCCAGAATTCAAACCCTTTTCCACGGAACAGGCTTTCTTTCAACTGTTCCTCTGGCTTGTCCATAGTGCAGGATGAGTTCAAAAGTTCCCAGCAAGTTTCTTTTAAATCTTGAGCCTTCCACAGGATGAGAATATCACCTCTCATCCTATTTTTTCAACGAATCCTACAGCATCCCTTCTGTCATTTCCCCACTGGATACTAATACACTCTTGCTCTCCTCTTTTCCAAAGAATACACATGCAGCTTCTCCCATGCTTTTAAATAACATGAATCACCTCCCACACACACATTTATTATTTATTTTTCTGCCAAGAGCTGCACAGCAAGGCAGCAGTGTAGGAGTTATCTGCTCGAAACGGTTGACACAGCCTCGGTGTGGGCCCCCCCTCTCTGTTTCCTGTACTTCCAGAACAATTCTTTCATGTTACAGAGAGATCAGACCTGGGTGGGAACCTCCAACTCCCAATCTCCACTCCGGTGTGCTGGGTTTTTCCTCCCAAACACAATCCACATTCACCAACAGACACCAACGCTTCTTTCTGTCTTTGAAAACCTTTTAGCTATCCAAGCAACAACAACAACAAAAAAGTCTGAGGAGAAAGAAACCCCTCCTCAGCAGGACTTTGCCCTGAAATGGGAAAGGTGCCAGCGATTCCATTAAGTCTCCTGTGCTGTCCTTACTGATTTGATGTGGCCGGCAGTCGGATGCTGTGGGGTGAACAGGACTGAGGCTGAGCTGCCTTGCGTGAGGAGGGACAGCCTGTGCTGCAGGGAACCATCCCGCAGGCTTTCCGTGGGGATCCCATCCCCGCTCATCAGCACCTTCTGTGCCTGTGCTGATGGATTTCCACGCCACTTGGGCTGGATTCAGCGCGTGGTGCTGCTGCTTCCAGCTGTCAGATATGGCTGGGTGAAGCAGAGCTTGGAAAAACGGGACAAGATGTGTCACAGCTCGTTGTGCTAATTCTGCTCTAAGCTGCTTTTTGCCGTGAAGATGAAGTTTGCCCCAAAAATCTCTTCAGGAAAGCACTTGCATGGAAACACTGACCTGAGTTTTTGCCAGCTCTGAAATTCCAGGCAAAAGCAGTGCTCTGACATTTTGTGTCTTTATTTTCTGTGTACTCGTTTGTGATAATTTTTTAGGATAGTAGAAAGAGAAAAACTCCCCGTGCTGTATTGATGAGGTTTTCTAATGAATTAGCCCATGAAAAAGTGCTATTTTTCAGCCTTTTAGTATGTTTTTCCATTCGTCCATGTCTCTGGCTAATTCTATACAGATTCTAACTACTGAACCGTGACCATTGTATTAAGAAAGAATCCAGGCCCTTACAATTCTCTTGGCTGGTATATTAGCAGGCTTCAAATGAAGTGCAACGTGTCAAGGAAAAAGTAAGGGAATGGAAAGTTTTGTTTCTTTCTGGTGTATTTAATCAGCTTCTCCTTGATTCTTTTTTAATGACAAGCCACAGACACTATTGCTAGTTAATGACCAAGTTTGACAAGAATGTCCTCAATACTCTCTTTGCTCAGGCTAAAGAGCTCGGGTCTCTCAAGTTTCCTGAGCTGAAAATACAGAGTTAAAGGTGTAGCTGCAAGAAGAGGAATAAACAGTGTCCTAGGATATGCAGCTAAGCAGGAGGAGCTGGAGTATGAGGCATGCCAGGAGTCCTGCAGTGTATGGACATCTTGGGCTGCTGCTGGGTTTATTGTCCTTTCCACTAACCAAAGGAGCAGATCTACTTGGGTGCTGATGGAGTGGAAAAAAGTCTGGTTCAACATTCTTAATGCAGGGAGGGGAATGCCTCAAACCTCACACTAAATGGGCAATATGTTGTTTTTCATTAAACATGGTATTTGGAGTTACTCATCAGTTCCTGCAGGAAATGGGGAAACTCTTAAAACCTTTACATACCAAGAGTACACTCAGCAAAGCTGCTTTGGATTCAGGATGGGGGACTTTTTTATTGTTTGTGTGCTATTTTGACACTGTGTACAAAGATCTCCATAGTGAGGATTATCTGTGGCTTGAACATAGAATTCCAAGACGTTGGGTAGTGTTGTAGGTACCTTTTTCCTATATTAGTTTCCAAGAAACACTCGGTTTTCAGCCTCAAATCAAGTGATGCTGCTGTTTTACTGACTCTGACTAATAAAACCCAGCAAGCTAAACTTCACCATTGCTGGAAGACTCGTGCAGCCGTAAATTCAGTTTATGAGAACTCCTAATAAAAGTTTACATATCTTTCAAGTGCCATGAAAGAAAATGGGCAATCTGACCAAAAAAAAAAAAAAAGCTCAAGATGTTTCTTTCTTTATTAAAAAAATGACTATTCAGTGAAGCATGAAGGTTTTTTCTCTTAGACCTTGCTCCTCAGCATGTTGTCACAGTCACCCTTGGTCCTGGATAAATGCTGGAATAAACAAAATAAATAGCATTTCACCACGCATGCAGGAGGATAAAATAAAAACCACATCGTGCTGGACCACAAATGCTTCAGGAAGTTCTGGCTGAATGTGAAAAGTACTTTGTAATGCTAATAAGTGTTTATCCTTTTGCTTCCTTGAATGTAATCAAATGTACAGGGAAAGCACATGGATTTTAGAGCTGCTGATTGCAGGATCAAAAGCCTTGTTATTAATTGCACATGAATCTGATGTTGTTGGGCCGTTAAGATGTCAACTGACATCATTGTTTGCTTCCTTTGTTTATAGACCCTCGTTTTAAAGAGGGGTAATGCCTGACACGAAGCCTTTTGAGTGCTCTTTCCTGCGTAGGTGGGTGATCCGTGCCAGGAGGTTTGGGAAATGCCCGAGGTGCAGGTAACGCCACCTCACAGCACTTGGATTTATGGAATATCCCTGAATTGGCTGCATTCGGTGTCAAATCAAACCCCAACAGAGGGCAGGATGGCAGTGACATACATGGACCTTCTGCCTGCTGGGATCCACTCCCCACCCCAAACTGCAGCCTGCCTGGGAGGGTCTGGTCCTACATCTTAATAAACAAACAACAAAAAAGCCCTGAAACATGTCCTGCTATAAACAAGCAAAGCAAACAGCTGGTCCTCATTTGAAAAAAGATGTGACACCGATTTCAAAATGAATCTGCAGATCTTCTTAATGCAAATATTTTTGGGAAAACAAAAAGCAGCTGTTTATTCTTCTTTATACCTATTAGCAGGAAAACAAAATCCAGGATGCTTGTATTCCTTCCGCTAAGAAAAACATCCTCTTGGCCTCAACATTCATTTGGAGCTCAAATTGTTTGAAATATACTGGGCTGCTTAATTCTTCTATTGCTGTGCTGCTTCAGCAAACAGCTAGGAGCTGATTCTGTTCAAAACTAAAAGCTACGACAAGTAGAGTTGTCATTGAATACTTTGCACAAATCTTGTGGCAGAAAGAAGGAAGTTTAGAACAGGCATTTTCAAATTTATCAGTTCTGGCCTCCCAGCCCTGAGGAGTACACGTGCATTAGATCTGTGGATCCCTGGAAAATGAATGAATAATTTGGCCTGTGTAATGAACGGGTTTGCTTTTCTTAATTACTGCTGGGAGGCAGCTCTGAGGGAATGCAAGGACTGGAGGAGGATCTGGGGACTGCAAAATAGGAGCCATTTGGGATTGCTGCATCTTGCAAACCAGGCTGAAGGAGTTGAGGCTGAGGATGGAGTTTGGAGTCTCTTGAGCCTTCTGAGGTCATGTGGCTGCTCTCCCAGGTGGGGAAGGATGATTTCCCACCTTTGGGGGTGTTTGGTACTGGTTATTGATGGAGTTTTACGTGGGTTTGTGGTTCTGTGAAGTAATACAGCTCCTGGTTTTCCTGAGATCGTTCTACTGTTTTCTCTCCTCCCTTCCCGGGTTCGTTTTTGTAGCTCTGAGATTCCCAGGTCCATATTGAGGACAAGTCAGGAGTCTGGAATCAGGATGTCTTACCTGAAATCACTGAAATGGGAATTAGTCCAGCAGAAGGGAACAATGCTTTATTTTGGGACAGCCTGAGCAAAACAGAAATGTTTTATTTGCACATATACTCTGATTTTGCTCTTGCATTCGGAGATCACCTCCAGGTCACCTCCGGGTGACCCTGCCTTGGTGGGGGGTTGGATGAGATGGTTTCTTGGGATCTTTTCCAACGCTAACACATCTGTGATCCTGTTATTCCTATCACAACTGCCTGAGCCCTGAAGGCATCCAGCCATGCCCAGCTTCCCGCAGGTACCTCCCAGACACCACCGAACACTTCCTTTTAGAAATAATTAACCATTATCCCTGGCCTTAAGCAGCCGGAGGCTGATTACTTCTCCACATCGCTTCAGACCTGGTGGATGCGTTACAGGAACGTGCAAAGTGCAGTTTACCCGTGCAAAACCCAGCTGTAGGGCCGATGAGTTTGCTACTCGTTACCTGTTCTGGGTGGCGTTTGCCGCGCTACCCGCCTGCCTTTCGTTGACATTTAAACAAGCGCGTTTAGAGGCGTTTAAGCGAGCGCTGTTCGCACGCGGAGGCTCCGGCAGTGACCGCGCCCCCGCAGGCCCCGCCCCGGCCCCGCTCGGCCGCGCTCCCCCC